>JAPDFW010000130.1:0-143637 GCA_028826165.1 Anaeramoeba ignava | reverse complement strand
CTTTGATTTCGAACAAATAATTTTTTTTCAAATAAATTTTCATAAATTTATTTTTTTTCATTTTTTTTCTTTTTAAAAATGAATGAAATTATATTTTTTGGTTATAATCATTATCCAAAACTTATCAAAAATGAACTAAATTCAATAAAAAAACCAATTCAATTTAAATTTGAAAATGAAAATGAAAATGAAAAACAAATTAAACAAATTTCTTCTTCAAATTTTTCAACAATTTTCCTTTTCAAAAATGGAAAAGCAATAGAATATTTAAAACAAAATGATCCAAATCAAAATCCTCAAAAAATCCAAATTGAAGAAAATATTCAAAAAGTAACTGTTGGTTTTCAAAATGAAGCTATTTTAACAAAAGAAGGAAATGTATTTGCCAAAGGAATAAATATTAATCCAAATAATCCAAAAGAATTTATCAATATTTCATCATTAATTGAAGATATAAATGATAGAATAATTGAAGATATTGTTTCTGGACATAGTTCAATTTACTTATTAACTTCAAATCAAAATGCTTATGGGATTGGTTCAAATAAATCTGGCCAACTTGGTTTTGATTCTGAAACACTTAAAAAAACAGAAAAACCTATTTTAATGATGAAAAATATTTCTAAAATATTTTCAGGAAATTCTTCTTATTCTGTTATTTTGAATTCAAATCAAGAATTATTTGGATGCGGATATAATAAATTTGGTCAACTTGGATTAGGAAAATCAAGAAAAGAAGATGTATATATCCATAAATTAACCAAAATCCAAAATATTCCAAAAGGTAAAATAATTGATATTCAATGTGGAGTATTTCATTCAATAATGTTGATTGAAAATGAAAAAGAAAATCCAAAAAGAAAACTTTATTCATGTGGAGATTATTCATATAATGGACTTGACAAAAATCAAAATACTTATGAATTTACTGAAATCAAATCATCTTTATTTGAAAATGATAATATTATTGATTTATCTGTTGGAAATAAACACACTTTGATTTTAACTTCCAATTCAAAATTAATAGGATTTGCAAATAATGATTATGGTCAATTAGGAATTGAAGATAGAAAATATCACTATATTCCATTTCAAATTGAACTTCCTAAATTAAGATTTAATGAAGATGTTTCCAATTATCATATTTCTTGTGGAGAAAACAATTCATTTCTTTATTATTCTCCTTTCCTTTCTTCTTTTTCCAATCTTGAAGAAGATTTGATAAAATTATTTGAAAGAAAAGAATTTTGTGATATTTCATTTAAAACCAAAAATGGAGAGATAATTGAAGCTCATAAATTAATATTGAAATATAGATTAAATCAAAATGAAAATCAAATTGAAAAACTTCAAGAAATTATTTCAAATAAATCAATTAAAGAATCAAATCAAATATTTGAAATGATTTATTCAAATAAAATAATAAATCCAAAATTATATTCTGAAATTAAAGAAATTATAAATTCAAATGAAAAAATTGAAGAAACAATGAAAAGAATTTATTTAAATGAAAATGAAAAAGATTTTATAATTGAAAGAAAAGAAAAACAATATAAATTCCCTAAATTAATATTAATAATGAGAAGTGAATTATATCGAGGAATGTTTTTATCTGTTACTGAAGATAAATCTAATAAAGTTACAGATTATAGTGAATTAAGTAATAAATCATTTCAAATATTAGAATATTGGATTTATTCAAATCAAATTAAAGATGAAATTGAAATTACACAAGAAATAATTGATGAAATTCAAATTGGAATTGATTATTTTCAATTAAATCAAACAAATCCAAATTTATTTGATTTATTAATTAAAAAATTTAATAATCAAAATCCAAAAGAGAAAAAGAAAGAAAAATGTTTAATATTTTAAACAAGAAATAACTTTGAAGAAATCAAAATTAAAATTAAATTAAAATTAAAATTAAAATTCAAATTAAAATTAAAATTAAAATTAAAATTTAAAATCAAAAATTAAAATTAAATTTAAAATTAAAATTAAAATTAAAATTAAAATTCCAAAATCATTTTTTTCATTTTTTTCTTTTCAAAAATGAATGAAATTTTATTTTTTGGTTTAAATAAAAATCCAATTCTTATCAAAAATGAACCAGAAAAAATAAAAAAACCAATTCAATTTAAATTTGAAAATGAAAATGAAAATGAAAATGAAAATGAAAATGAAAATGAAAAACAAATTAAACAAATTTCATCAAGTTATTTTTCAACAATTTTCCTTTTTAAAAATGGAAAAGCAATAGAATATTTAAAACAAAATGATTCAAAACAAAATCCTGAAAAAATCCAAATTGAAGAAAATATTCAAAAAGTATCTGTTGGTTATCGAAATGAAGCTATTTTAACAAAAGAAGGAAATGTATTTGCCAAAGGATATGATATTAATCCAAATAATCCAAAAGAATTTATCAATATTTCATCATTAATTGAAGATACAAATGATAGAATAATTCAAGATATTGTTTCTGGACACAGTTCAATTTACTTATTAACTTCAAATCAAAATGCTTATGGAATTGGTTCAAATAAATCTGGCCAACTTGGTTTTGATTCTAAAATACTTTCAAAAACAGAAAAACCAATTTTAATAATGAAAAATATTTCTAAAATATTTTCAGGAAATTGTTCACTTCATGTTTTTATTTTAAATTCAAATCAAGAATTATTTGGATGCGCATATAATCAATACGGTCAACTTGGATTAGGAGAATCAAGAAAATATGAAACAAAAATCCAAAAATTAACCAAAATCCAAAATATTCCAAAAGGTAAAATAATTGATATTCAATGTGGAAATTCTCATTCAATAATGTTGATTGAAAATGAAAATGAAAATGCAAAAAGAAAACTTTATTCATGTGGAAATTATCAATTAAATGGACTTGGCAAATATGAAGATACTTATGAATTTACTGAAATCAAATTATCTTTATTTGAAAATGATGATAATATTCTTGATTTATCTGTTGGAGATTATCATACTTTGATTTTAACTTCTAATTCAAAAATGATAGTATTTGGAAATAATCCTTATGGTGAATTAGGAACAAGAGATACAAATGATCGTTTGATTCCATTCCAACTTGAACTTCCTAAATTAAGATTTAATGAAGATATTTCCAATTATCATATTTCTTGTGGATTTTATAATTCATTTCTTTATTATTCTCCTTTTCTTTCTTCTTTTTCCAATCTTGAAGAAGATTTGATAAAATTATTTGAAAGAAAAGAATTTTGTGATATTTCATTTAAAACCAAAAATGGAGAAATAATTGAAGCTCATAAATTAATATTGAAATATAGATTAAATCAAAATCAAAATCAAATTGAAAAACTTCAAGAAATTATTTCAAATAAATCAATTAAAGAATCAAATCAAATATTTGAAATGATTTATTCAAACAGAATAATAAATCCAAAATTATATTCTGAAATTAAAGAAATTATAAATTCAAATGAAAAAATTGAAGAAACAATGAAAAGAATTTATTTAAATGAAAATGAAAATGAAAAAGATTTTATAATTGAAAGAAAAGAAAAACAATATAAATTCCCTAAATTAATATTAATAATGAGAAGTGAATTATATCGAGGAATGTTTTTATCTGTAACTAAAGATACTTCTAATAAAGTTACAGATTATAGTGAATTAAGTAATAAATCATTTCAAATATTTGAATATTGGATTTATTCAAATCAAATTAAAAATGAAATTCAAATTACACAAGAAATAATTAATGAAATTAAAATTGGAATTGATTATTTTCAATTAAATCAAACAAATCCAAATTTATTTGATTTATTAATTAACAAATTTAATAATCAAAATTTAAAAGAGAAAAAGAAAGAAAAATGTTTAATATTTTAAACAAGAAATAACTTTGAAGAAATCAAAATTAAAATTAAATTTAAATTTTCATTTTTTTTCTTTTCAAAAATGAATGAAATTTTATTTTTTGGTTTAAATAAAAATCCAATTCTTTCAAAAATGAACCAGAAAAAATAACAAAACCAATTCAATTTAAATTTGAAAATGAAAATGAAAATGAAAATGAAAATGAAAATGAAAAACAAATTAAGCAAATTTCTTCTTCAAATTATTCAACAATTTTCCTTTTTAAAAATGGAAAAGCAATAGAATATTTAAAACAAAATGATTCAAAACAAAATCCTCATAAAATCCAAATTGAAGAAAATATTCAAAAAGTAACTGTTGGTGATAGAAATGAAGCTATTTTAACAATAGAAGGAAATGTATTTGCCAAAGGATATGATATTAATCTAAATAATCCAAATGAATTTATCAATATTTCATCATTAATTGAAGATAAAAATGATAGAATAATTCAAGATGTTGTTTCTGGATCTGATTCAATTTACTTATTAACTTCAAATCAAAATGCTTATGGAATTGGTGCTAACTATTCTTCTCAACTTGGTTTTGATTCTAAAACACTTGAAAAAACAGAAAAACCAATTTTAATAATGAAAAATATTTCTAAAATATTTTCAGGAAATTCTTCTTATTCTGTTTTTCTTTTAAATTCAAATCAAGAATTATTTGGATGTGGATATAATCAATTTGGTCAATTTGGATTAGGAAAATCAAGAAAAGAAGATGCATATATCCGAAAATTAACCAAAATCCAAAATATTCCAAAAGGCAAAATAATTGATATTCAATGTGGAGATTCTCATTCAATAATGTTGATTGAAAATGAAAATCAAAATCAAAATCCAAAAAGAAAACTTTATTCATGTGGAAATTATCAATTAAATGGACTTGGTAAATATGAAGATACTTATGAATTTACTGAAATCAAATCATCTTTATTTGAAAATAATGATAATATTATTGATTTTTCTGTTGGAAATAAACATATTTTGATTATAACTGAAAAAGGAAAATTAATTGGATTTGGAAGTAATTCATATGGTCAATTAGGAACAAGAGATACAGAATATAAATTAATCCCATTTCAAATTAAACTTCCTAAATTAAGATTTAATGAAGATATTTCCAATTATCATATTTCTTGTAGTGATGACAGATCATTTCTTTATTATTCTCCTTTCCTTTCTTCTTTTTCCAATCTTGAAGAAGATTTGATAAAATTATTTGAAAGAAAAGAATTTTGTGATATTTCATTTAAAACAGAAAATGGAGAAATAATTGAAGCTCATAAATTAATATTGAAATATAGATTAAATGAAAATGAAAATGAAATTGAAAAACTTAAAGAAATTATTTCAAAAAAATCAATTAAAGAATCAAATCAAATATTTGAAATGATTTATTCAAATAAAATAATAAATCCAAAATTATATTTAGAAATTAAAGAAATTATAAATTCAAATGAAAAAATTGAAGAAACAATGAAAAGAATTTATTTAAATGAAAATGAAAATGAAAATGAAAAAGATTTTATTATTGAAAGAAAAGAAAAACAATATAAATTTCCAAAATTAATATTAATAATGAGAAGTGAATTATATCGAGGAATGTTTTTATCTGTAACAAAAGATAAATCAAATAAAGTTACAGATTATAGTGAATTAAGTAATAAATCATTCCAAATATTTGAATATTGGATTTATTCAAATCAAATTAAAAATGAAATTCAAATTACACAAGAAATAATTAATGAAATTCAAATTGGAATTGATTATTTTCAATTAAATCAAACAAATCCAAATTTATTTGATTTATTAATTAACAAATTTAATAATCAAAATTTAAAAGAGAAAAAGAAAGAAAAATGTTTAATATTTTAAAATGAAATTGGAATTGAAAAAAAAGGAAACAAAATTTTCTCTTTTCTTTTGATTTATTTTGATTATTATTGAAGTTTTATTGAAGAAACAAAATTAAATTTCATTCAAAACTTTTTTGAAAATGGAAGCGAATTTTACTGCTTCTTCAATATCTATTTCAGGTTGGAATTTTTCAAGTTGGGAATAAAGTTCATCATTATTTTTTGAAAATTTATCATCTACTTTTCGAGGAATGATATTCAAATGGGAATGTTTAAATAATTGATTAGAATAAGGTCCATCATTCAATGCAAAAGTAAATGATGAGCATTCCAAATATTTTTGTAAAACTTTGGATATTTTTGAAGCGCAAATCCAAATATCTGTTGCTTCTGTTAAATCAAGTTTTTCAAATCTTTCTATTTTTCTTTTACTTGATACAATAACTTGACCTGAAATGATTGGATTTAAACAAATAAAACAAATGGAATATTCAGTTTCATAAATGATGAGATTTTCTGGTATTTTTTTCTTGTTATTTTTTTGTTATGAAAATGGGAAATTAAAATTTGAGTTTGTTTTTGATTTTTGCATAAAATTTTAAAAAAGAAGAAGGAGATACTTTATCAAAAAAGAATTCTTTTGTTTGCATATTTGAAAAATGGAAAATGGAAAATGAAAAATGAAAAATGAAAAATGAAATATTAAATTTTGAATTTTAATTTTAATTTTAATTTTAATTTTAATTTTAATTTTAATTTTGATTTTAATTTTGATTTTGATTATTAAATTTCTTAATTAATAAATCAAATAAATTTGGATTTGTTTGATTTAATTGAAAATAATCAATTCCTGTTTCTAGTTCATTAATTATTTCTTGTGTAATTTTAATTCCATCTTTAATTTGATTTGAATAAATCCAATATTCAAATATTTGAAATGATTTATTACTTAATTCACTATAATCTGTAACTTTATTTGAAGTATCTTCAGTAACAGATAAAAACATTCCTCGATATAATTCACTTCTCATTATTAATATTAATTTAGGGAATTTATATTGTTTTTCTTTTCTTTCAATTATAAAATCTTTTTCATTTTCATTTAAATAAATTCTTTTAATTGTTTCTTCAATTTTTTCATTTGAATTTATAATTTCTTTAATTTCAGAATATAATTTTGGATTTATTATTTTATTTGAATAAATCATTTCAAATATTTGATTTGATTCTTTAATTGATTTTTGAAATAATTTCTTTAAGTTTTTCAATTTCATTTTGATTTTGATTTAATCTATATTTCAATATTAATTTATGAGCTTCAATTATTTCTCCATTTTCTGTTTTAAATGAAATATCACAAAATTCTTTTCTTCTAAATAATTTTATCAAATCTTCTTCAAGATTGGAAAAAGAAAGAGGAGAATAATAAAGAAATGAATTATTTTCTCCACAAGAAAGATGATAATTGGAAATATCTTCATTAAATCTTAATTTAGGAAGTTCAATTTGAAATGGAATTAATTGATCTTTTCCTGTATCTTCAGTTCCTAATTGACCATAATAATTGTTTCCAAATCCAATTAATTTTGAATTGGAAGTTAAAATCAAAGTATGATCTGCACCACAAGAAATTTCAAGAATATTATCATTATTTTCAAATAAAGATGATTTGATTTCAGTAAATTCATAGGTATATTCTTCATCTTTGCCAAGTCCATTATATCTATAGCTTCCACATGAATAAAGTTTTCTTTTTGCATTTTCATTTTCAATCAACATTACTGAATGAAAAAATCCACATTGAATATCAATTATTTTGCCTTTTGGAATATTTTGGATTTTGGTTAATTTTCGGATTTTTGTTTCTTGTTTTCTTGATTCTCCTAATCCAAGTTGACCTGAATTGTTATTCCCGCATCCAAATAATTCTTGATTTGAATTTAAAAGAAAAACATGATTTGAATCAGTTCCTGAAAATATTTTAGAAACATTTTTCATCATTAGCATTGGTTTTTCTGTTTTTTTAAGTGTTTCAGAATCAAAACCAAGTTGACCATATTCATTTGAACCAATTCCATAAACATTTTGATTTGAAGTTAATAAATAAATTGAACTAACTCCAGAAACAATATCTTCAATTATTCTATCATTTATATCTTCAATTAATGATGAAATATTGATAAATTCTTTTGGATTATTTGGATTAATATTTATTCCTTTGGCAAATACATTTCCTTCTTTTGTTAAAATAGCTCCATTTCGACAACCAAAAGTTACTTTTTGAATATTTTCTTCAATTTGGATTTTTGAAGGATTTTGATTTGGATATTCTTCTCTTAAATATTCTATTGCTTTTCCATTTTCAAAAAGGAAAATTGTTGAAAAATAACCTGATGAAATTTGTTTAATTTGTTTTTCATTTTCATTTTCATTTTCATTTTCATTTTCATTTTCAAATTTAAATTGAATGGGTTTTGTTATTTCATTTGGTTCGTTTTTGATAAGAGTTTGATATTCATTTTCAAATTTAAATTGAATTGGTTTTGTTATTTTTTCTTGTTCATTTTTGATAAGAGTTTGATATTCATTTTCACCAAAAAATAAAATTTCATTCATTTTTGAAAAGAAAAAAAATGAAAAAAATGAAAAAATAATTTTTTTTTTCATGATGGATAATTTTGAATTTAAATTGATCTGAAATTTGATGGTTAATTTGGATGGTTAATTTTAATTTTAATTTTAATTTTAATTTGAATTTTAATTTTGATTTTAATTTTAATTTTAATTTTA
Organism: Anaeramoeba ignava; assembly: GCA_028826165.1. Classification (NCBI taxonomy): domain Eukaryota; family Anaeramoebidae; genus Anaeramoeba; species Anaeramoeba ignava. Next base: position 135,071 of record JAPDFW010000130.1, on the reverse strand, counting down.
ATTTTAATTTTAATTTTAATTTTAATTTTAATTTTTAATTTTAATTTTAATTTTAATTTTAATTTTAATTTTAATTTTAATTTTAATTTTAATTTTAATTTTAATTTTAATTTTAATTTTGATTTTAATTTTAATTTTAATTTTAATTTTGATTATTAAATTTATTAATTAATAAATCAAATAAATTTGGATTTGTTTGATTTAATTGAAAATAATCAATTCCAATTTCAATTTCATCTATGATTTCTTGTGTAATTTGAATATCATCTTTAATTTGATTTGAATAAATCCAATATTCTAATATTTGAAATGATTTATTACTTAATTCACTATAATCTGTAACTTTATTAGAAGTATCATTTGTTACAGATAAAAACATTCCTCGATATAATTCACTTCTCATTATTAATATTAATTTAGGAAATTTATATTGGTTTTCTTTTCTTTCAATTATAAAATCTTTTCCATTTTCATTTTCATTTAAATAAATTCTTTTAATTGTTTCTTCAATTTTTTCATTTGAATTTATAATTTCTTTAATTTCTGAATATAATATTGGATTAATTATTCTGTTTGAATAAATCATTTCAAATATTTGATTTGATTCTTTAATTGATTTTTTTGAAATAATTTCTTTAAGTTTTTCAATTTGATTTTGATTTTGATTTTGATTTTGATTTTGATTTTGATTTTCATTTTGATTTAATCTATATTTTAATATTAATTTATGAGCTTCAATTATTTCTCCATTTTCTGTTTTAAATGAGATATCACAAAATTCTTTTCTTCTAAATAGTTTTATCAAATCTTCTTCAAGATTGGAAAAAGAAAAAGGAGAATAATAAAGAAATGAATTGTTTTCACCACAAGAAAGATGATAATTGTAAATATCTTCATTAAATCTTAATTTAGGAAGTTCAATTTGAAATGGAATTTTATCTTTTGTATATCCAGTTCCTAATTGGCCAAAAGAATTATTTCCAAATCCAATTAATTTTGAATTAGAAGTTAAAATCAAAGTATGACCTGCACCACAAGAAATTTCAAGAATATAATCATCATTTTCAAATAAAGATGATTTGATTTCAGTAAATTCATAGGTATTTTCATCTTTGCCAAGTCCATTATATTCATAATATCCACATGAATAAAGTTTTCTTTTTGCATTTTCATTTTCAATTTTCAATCAACATTACTGAATTAGAAATTCCACATTGAATATCAATTATTTTGCCTTTTGGAATATTTTGGATTTTGGTTAATTTATGGATTTTTGTTTCATATTTTCTTGATTCTCCTAATCCAACTTGACCTGAATTGTTATTCCCGCATACAAATAATTCTTGATTTGAATTTAAAAGAAAAACATGATATGAATCAGTTCCTGAAAATATTTTAGAAACATTTTTCATCATTAAAATTGGTTTTTCTGTTATTTCAAGTGTTTTAGAATCAAAACCAAGTTGAGAAGAATAATTACCACCAATTCCATAAACATTTTGATTTGAAGTTAATAAGTAAATTGAACTAACTCCAGAAACAATATCTTGAATTATTCTATCATTTTTATCTTCAATTAATGATGAAATATTGATAAATTCTTTTGGATTATTTTGATTAATATTTTTTCCTTTGGCAAATACATTTCCTTCTGTTGTTAAAATAGCTCCATTTCGACAACCAAAAGTTACTTTTTGAATATTTTCTTCAATTTGGATTTTTTGAGGGATTTTGATTTGAATCATTTTCATTTAAATATTCTATTGCTTTTCCATTTTTAAAAAGGAAAATTGTTGAAAAATAACCTGATGAAATTTGTTTAATTTGTTTTTCATTTTCATTTTCATTTTCATTTTCATTTTCATTTTCATTTTCATTTTCAAATTTAAATTGAATTGGTTTTATTATTTTTTCTGGTTCATTTTTGATAAGAGTTTGATATTCATTTTCACCAAAAAATAAACAATCATTCATTTTTGAAAAGAAAAAAATGAAAAAAATAATTTTTGGAATTTTAATTTTAATTTTAATTTTAATTTTAATTTTAATTTTGAATTTTAATTTTAATTTTAATTTTGATTTTTGATTTTAATTTTGATTTTAATTTTAATTTTAATTTTAATTTTAATTTTAATTTTAATTTTAATTTTAATTTTAATTTTAATTTTAATTTTAATTTTAATTTTAATTTTAATTTTAATTTTAATTTTAATTTTAATTTTAATTTTAATTTTAATTTTAATTTTAAATTTTAATTTTAATTTTAATTTTAATTTTAATTTTAATTTTAATTTTAAATTTAATTTTTTAAATTTTAATTTTAATTTTAATTTTAATTTTAATTTTAATTTTAATTTTAATTTTGATTTTAATTTTAATTTTGATTATTAAATTTGTTAATTAATAAATCAAATAAATTTGGATTTGTTTGATTTAATTGAAAATAATCAATTCCAATTTGAAGTTCATCAATTATTTCTTGTGTAATTTGAATATCATTTTTAATTTGATTTGAATAAATCCAATATTCAAATAATTGAAATGATTTATTACTTAATTCACTATAATCTGTAACTTTATTAGATTTATCTTCTGTTACAGATAAAAACATTCCTCGATATAATTCACTTCTCGTTATTAATATTAATTTAGGAAATTTATATTGTTTTTCTTTTCTTTCAATTATAAAATCTTTTTCATTTTCATTTTCATTTAAATAAATTCTTTTCATTGTTTCTTCAATTTTTTCATTTGAATTTATAATTTCTTTAATTTCAGAATATAATTTTGGATTTATTATTTTGTTTGAATAAATCATTTCAAATATTTGATTTGATTCTTTAATTGATTTTTTGAAATAATTTCTTGAAGTTTTTCAATTTGATTTTGATTTTGATTTAATCTATATTTCAATATTAATTTATGAGCTTCAATTATTTCTCCATTTTCGGTTTTAAATGAAATATCACAAAATTCTTTTCTTCTAAATAATTTTATCAAATCTTCTTCAAGATTGGAAAAAGAAGGAGGAGAATAATAAATAAATGAATTATGATATCCACAAGAAATATGATAATTAGAGATATCTTCATTAAATTTTAATTCAGGAAGTCCAATTTGAATTGGAATTGGAATTTTATCTTCTGTCTTTCCATTTCCTAATTGGCCATCTATATTATATCCAAATACTATCAGTTTTGAATTAGAAGTTAAAACTAAAGTATGATAACCTCCAACAGAAAAATCAAGAATATTATCATTTTCAAATAAAGATGATTTGATTTCAGTAAATTCATAAGTATTTTCAGTTTTGCCAAGTCCATTATATGAAGAATATCCACATGAATAAAGTTTTCTTTTTGGATTTTGATTTTGATTTTCGTTTTCAACCAACATTATTGAATGAGAAGATCCACATTGAATATCAATTATTTTGCCTTTTGGAATATTTTGTATTTTGGTTAATTTATGGATTCTTAATTCTTTTCTTTTTGATTCTCCTAATCCAAGTTGACCATATCTATTCAATGAACAAGCAAATAATTCTTGATTTGAGTTTAAAATAAAAACATGAAATGAAGAAGTTCCTGAAAATATTTTAGAAACATTTTTCATCATTAAAATTGGTTTTTCTGTTTGTTTAAGTGTTTCAGAATCAAAACCAAGTTGACCATAATGATTACCACCAATTCCATAAGCATTTTGATTTGAAGTTAATAAGTAAATTGAAAAAGTAGCACAAATAATATCTTGAATTACTCTATCATTTTTATCTTCAATTAATGATGAAATATTGATAAATTCTTTTGGATTTTTTGGGTTAATATTTCTTCCTTTGGCAAATACATTTCCTTCTTTTGTTAAAATAGCTTCATTTAGAAAACCAACAGTTACTTTTTGAATATTTTCTTCAATTTGAATTTTTTCAGGATTTTGATTTAAATATTCTTCTTCGTCAGTTAAATATTCTATTGCTTTTCCATTTTCAAAAAGGAAAATTGTTGATAAACAACTTGATGAAATTTGTTTAATTTGTTTTTCATTTTCATTTTCATTTTCAATTTCAAATTTAAATTGAATTGGTTTTTGTTATTTGATACGGTTCATTTTTGATAAGTTTTTGATTTTGATTATAACCAAAAAATAAACAATCATTCATTTTCTTAAAAATGAAAAAAATGAAAAAATGAAAAAATATTTTTTGAAATTTTCATTTTTTTCATTTTTTTTCTTTATGAGAAGACGAAAACTTCTTCGAGTAAAAAGGAAATTTGATGAAAAACCACCAAAATCTTTAATAATTGAAGAAAATAAAATAATTTTAAGAAATCCAAAAGAAATTCAAATTCAAAATGAAAATGAAATTGAAAAAGAAATTCAAAACGAAAATGAAAAAGAAATTGATAAAACAAATTTGAAAAACAAATTTAAATACAAATTTATGGGAACTTTTGATGGAACTTCAAATTCTATTAAAAAACTTCGAGTTTGAAATTTTTTTTATTTGAATTGAAATTAATTCCAATTTAATTCTCATTTTAATTTTTCAAATACAAAAAAATAATATAAAAGAATAAATTTCAAAAAAAAAAGAATTTAAGAAACAAAAAATATAAAAATAAAACCGGACTTTTTAATCAAAAAAATTTGGAATTTCAGAAACAAGAAGTTATTAGACAACAAGAACGATATAGACAAATTGATTTTCGACGACTTTCAAGTTTTGAAAAGGAATTCCAAACACAATATTTAAAAGAGAGAAAAATTTTGGAAGAAAAAAATTTTCAAAGTGAAGATCAAATTGATTTATTTGATCTTGAAAAAATTGATTCAGAACAAAATGAACTTGATATATTTGATTATTATATTCTTTCTGATTTAGATCTTCAAGGGATTCAGGAAAATAATGAATTAAATGGAGGAAATTTTATTAATGCAGAAGTTACATTGTTTGAACAAGAAGAAATTGATTTTGAAAAAATAGAATCAATTAATGATGATTCTAATGATAGTAATGATGAAAATTACTATGCAAATGATTATCCAAGTGAAAAAGAAAATGAGAGTGATGATAATTATTATTCTGGTTCAAGTAAAGATTCTGATGATTTTTATGACAATCACAATTATCATCACAATTCTAATAGTTTTAGTTCAGATGAAAATGAAGATATGAAAAAACTTAAAAGGGATTTAAAGAAATGGAATATTGTTGATAATCAAACTTATTTAGATGATTCTGATAATTCAAGTTTTGAAGATTAAATCAAAATTCATTTAAAATTCATTTATAAAATCAAAATTCAATTAAAATTCATTTAAAATTCATTTATAAAATTAAAATTCAAATTCATTTAAAATTCATTTATAAAATTCAAAATTCATTTAAAATTCAAATTCAATTTAAAATTCATTTATAAAATCAAATTCATTTAAAATTAAAATTAAAATTAAAATTAAAATTAAAATTAAAATTAATTTATAAAATTCAAATCCAAATTAAAATTAAAATTAAAATTCAAATTCATTTAAAATTCATTTATAAAATCAAAATTCATTTATAAAATTCAAATTCATTTAAAATTCATTTAAAATTCATTTATAAAATTCAATTAAAATTCAAATTCATTTATAATTCATTTATAAAATTCAAATTCATTTAAAATTCAAATTCATTTAAAATTCATTTATAAAATTCAAATTCATTTAAAATTCAAATTCATTTAAAATTCATTTATAAAATCAAAATTCATTTAAAATTCATTTATAAAATTCAAATTCAATTTAAAATTCATTTATAAAATTCAAATTCATTTAAAATTCAAATTCATTTAAAATTCATTTATAAAATCAAATTCATTTAAAATTCAAATTCATTTATAAAATTAAAATTCATTTATAAAATTCAAAATTCATTTAAAATTCATTTATAAAATTAAAATTCAAATCCAAATTAAAATTAAAATTAAAATTCAAATTCAAATTCAAATTAAAATTAAAATTAAAATTCAAATTCAAATTAAAATTCATTTATAAAATTAAAATTTTTATATTTTTGAAAATAAAAAAATTTTTTCAAACAAAATCCAAAATTTTTCATTTTCATTTTTTTCTTTTCAAAAAAACAAAAAAATAAAAAAACTAAAACTAAATGACACAATATCAAACATATGAAAAACAAAGTGAAATAGCGCTAACGAAAGTGAAGCCACAATTAAGAACAGGAGATGATTGGCTTGACTTATCCTGTTTTGTACCACCTTTAACAACCTTACCATCATTATATGTAATACCAAGATTAAAAGAGATTGATTTAAGCATGAATGAAATCAAAGAATTTCCTGAATTATTATATGAATGCAAAGGATTAACATATCTTTCACTTGCACATAATAAACTGACAAAATTACCCGATATTGGATCCGTTTTTTCTAATCTTGAGGTTCTTGATGTCAGTTATAACGAACTTGATTCTGTTTGTGATTTCAGTCAAATGCAAAATCTTCAAAAAATTTTTCTTAGTGGAAATAAACTTAAAGATGTTCCAATGTCTTTGTGCAACTTAAAATCTTTAAAGGAAATTCATTTGGACCATAATTTATTAACTTCTATTCCTCATCAACTTCAATCTATGAATCTTGAAGTATTTAAATTGGAAGGAAATCAACTTCGTTCGGAAACTTCTAATTTTTTACAAGGATTTTTTGAATCAAAACGTAAATGAATTTTTTTTTTTTGAATTTTTTTTTAATTGATTAATTAAAAGCAGAAACAAAAATTGAAAATAAATTTTGGATTATTTTTTTTATTAAATTTAATTCAATTCAAAATCAAATCCAATTTTAATTTAAATCAAATTGAATTAAAGTTTCATTGTTTCTAAAAAAGTTCGATAAAAAAAAATTTCTGATTGTTTGAAATATTTCTTGTTTTCTTCATCAATAAGAGTCAATTTAACAAAATATCGAACACTAAATTTATTATTAATTCTTCTATAAGTTGGAGTTAAATCCAAATTTTCTAAAAACATTCTAATTGGAATACTTTCACCTTTAACTGGTGTTCCATTCATAATTTCAAATTTACCAACAACTTCATTATGATATTCAATTTCTTCTCCTCTTCCAATAATTTCTCTTTTAATAATTGAAATTTCCATTAAATTTACTTTGATTCTTGAAAGAAGATAAAAAACTTTTCCAATTAAAACATCATTTAAATGAAAACTGAAAATTGTTTTGAAAATTAGTTTTTTTGTTTTTAAATCTTGTTTGTTTTGATTTCTTTTTTACTTTGATTTTGTATATTCAAATTGAAGATGAATACAATCTTGAATTCCCACCTCCATTAAAATTGGTTCTCCATTCTCTTTTATATGCCCTTTGTTCATTACAAAAATATCAAATTCTGATCTAATATTTGATCCATATTTCTTTTCGATTGTTACTTTAATGAAATATCTATATAATTTTATAAATAATTTTATATTTAAATTTATAAATAAATTTATAAATAATTTTATAAATAATTCTATAAATAATTTTATAAATAATTTTATATTTAATTTTATATTTAATTTTATATTTAATTTTATAAATAATTTAATAAATAATTTTATAATTAATTTTATAATTAATTTTATATTTAATTTTATATTTAATTTTATAAATAATTTTATAAATAATTTTATATATAATTTTATATTTAATTTTATAAATAATTTTATAAATAATTTTATAAATAATTTTATAAATAATTTTATATATAATTTTATATTTAATTTTATATTTAATTTTATAATTAATTTTATAAATAATTTTATATTTAATTTTATAATTAATTTTATAAATAATTTTATAAATAATTTTATATTTAATTTTATAAATAATTTTATAAATTTAATTTTATAAATAATTTTATATTTAATTTTTATATTTAATTTTATAATTAATTTTATAAATTAATTTTATAAATAATTTTATAAATAATTTTATAATTAATTTTATAAATAATTTTATAAATAATTTTATAAATAATTTTATATTTAATTTTATAAATAATTTTATAAATAATTTTATAAATAATTTTATTAATAATTTTATAATTAATTTTATAAATAATTTTATAAATAATTTTATAAATAATTTTATATTTAATTTTATATTTAATTTTATAAATAATTTTATAAATAATTTTATAATTAATTTTATAAATAATTTTATAAATAATTTTATAAATAATTTTATAAATAATTTTATAAATAATTTTATAAATAATTTTATATTTAATTTTATAAATAATTTTATATTTAATTTTATATTTAATTTTATAAATAATTTTATAATTAATTTTATAAATAATTTTATAATTAATTTTATAATTAATTTTATAAATAATTTTATAATTAATTTTATATTTAATTTTATATTTAATTTTATAAATAATTTTATATTTAATTTTATATTTAATTTTATAAATAATTTTATAATTAATTTTATATTTAATTTTATAAATAATTTTATAATTAATTTTATAAATAATTTTATAATTAATTTTATATTTAATTTTATATTTAATTTTATAAATAATTTTATAAATAATTTTATATTTAATTTTATTAATAAATTTATAATTAATTTTATAAATAATTTTATAAATAATTTTATATTTAATTTTATTATTAATTTTATATTTAATTTTATTATTAATTTTATAAATAATTTTATAATTAATTTTATAAATAATTTTATAATTAATTTTATAAATAATTTTATAAATAATTTTATAAATAATTTTATAAATAATTTTATAATTAATTTTATAAATAATTTTATAAATAATTTAATAAATAATTTAATAAATAATTTTATAAATAATTTTATAAATAATTTAATAAATAATTTTATAAATAATTTTATATATAATTTTATAATTAATTTTATAAATAATTTTATAAATAATTTTATAAATAATTTTATAAATAATTTTATATTTAATTTTATATTTAATTTTATATTTAATTTTTATATTTAATTTTATAAATAATTTTATAAATAATTTTATAAATAATTTTATAAATAATTTTATAAATAATTTTATAAATAATTTTATAAATAATTTAATAAATAATTTTATAAATAATTTAATAAATAATTTTATAAATAATTTAATAAATAATTTTATAAATAATTTTATAAAATAATTTTATAAATAATTTTATAAATAATTTTATAATTAATTTTATAAATAATTTTATATTTAATTTTATAAATAATTTTATATTTAATTTTATAATTAATTTTATATTTAATTTTATAAATAATTTTATAAATAATTTTATAAATAATTTTATAATTAATTTTATAAATAATTTTATAAATAATTTTATAAATAATTTTATAAATAATTTTATAAATAATTTTATAATTAATTTTATAATTAATTTTATAATTAATTTTATATTTAATTTTATAATTAATTTTATAAAATTTAATATTTAATTTTATATTTAATTTTATAATTAATTTTAATATTTAATTTTATATATAATTTTATAATTAATTTTATAATCAATTTTATAAATAAATTTATAAATAATTTTATAATCAATTTAATAAATAATTTTAATAAATAATTTAATAAATAATTTTATAATTAATTTTATAAATAATTTTATAAATAATTTTATAAATAATTTTATAAATAATTTTATAAATAATTTTATAAATAATTTTATATTTAATTTTATATTTAATTTTATATTTAATTTTATAAATAATTTTATAAATAATTTTATAAAATAATTTTATTAATAATTTTATAAATAATTTTATAAATAATTTTATAAATAATTTTATAAATAATTTTATAAATAATTTAATAAATAATTTTATAAATAATTTAATAAATAATTTTATAAATAATTTAAATAAATAATTTTATAAATAATTTTATATTTAATTTTATAAATAATTTTATAAAATAATTTTATAAATAATTTTATAATTAATTTTATAAATAATTTTATAAATAATTTATAAATAATTTTATAAATAATTTTATAAATAATTTTATAAATAATTTTATAAATAATTTTATAAATAATTTTATAAATAATTTTATAAATAATTTTATAAATAATTTTATAAATAATTTTATAAATAATTTTATAAATAATTTTATAAATAATTTTATAAATAATTTTATAAAATAAATAAATAATTTAATAAATAATTTTATAAATAATTTTATAAATAATTTTATAAATAATTTTATATTTAATTTTATAAATAATTTTATAAATAATTTTATAAATAATTTTATAAATAATTTTATATATAATTTTATAAATAATTTTATAAATAATTTTATAAAATAATTTTATAAATAATTTTATAAATAATTTTATATTTAATTTTATAAATAAATAATTTAATAAATAATTTTATAAATAATTTTATTAATAATTTTATAATTAATTTTATAAAAATAATTTTATAAATAATTTTATAAATAATTTTATAAATAATTTTATAAATAATTTAATAAATAATTTTATAATTAATTTTATAAATAATTTAATAAATAATTTAATAAATAATTTTATAATTAATTTTATAAATAATTTTATAAATAATTTTATAAATAATTTTATAAATAATTTTATAAATAATTTTATAAATAATTTTATAAATAATTCTGTGATAAAAACCTTAATGTAACAATTCTTCCATAATAAGACTCAAATTGTTTTTCAACTTTTGGAAAAGAAAATTCCCAAGTTTTAGATTGTGATAAAGAACCTTTTTGTTCTAATTGCCTTGATAATTGAGTAAATATATAACTATCATAACCAACAATAACTTTTAAAAATGAAAAAAAAATGAAAAAAAAATGAAAAAAATTGAAAAAAATTTTTCTTTTTAAAAAAAAATTATTGACATTTATACGTATTTGACCAAGAAATTCAATTGTTATCTGTTCAAAATCAATTTTTGAATTATCTTTAATTTCAATTTTCAAATTTCCTGAAACAGTTTCTCCAGTTGTATAAATTAGAAGTTGTTTTTCTTTTTGTCTAAATGTTTTTGTTATTTTTTGACGTTTTTGTTGTTCATCAAAAACAACAAACATTTCACATTTCGATTTAGTTTTAAATAAATTCATTTTTCTATTTCAAAATTTGATAAATTTAAATTGAATCTTATTGTAAAAAATAATCAAATTATTAAAAAAAAAAAATAAAAAGAAAAAATTCAAAAAGAAAAAAAATTTTTTTTTTTAATAATTTTTAAATAATAATTATTAATTTTTTAAAAAACTTATTTGTTAAAAATAAAAAATAAAAGTTTTTAATTTAAAATAAAATAAAACCAATTAAGATCGCATTTCTTGTTTTATGATCTTTATTTTTTTTTATTTCTTTTTTTTATTTTTTATTTCTTTTTATTTAAAATTGATTTGATTGATTTTGGATTTTAAATTTAAATTTTGTTTTATTTTTTTTGAAAGGTAAAAAAAAAAAAAGACAACAAAGAAATAAAAACAAAAAGAAAAAAACAATAAAAAAAAAAATTTTTTTTCCTTTATTTAATTCCTTTTATTTTTTTTGTTTTTTTAAATTTACAAAAAAAATTTTTTTTTTTCATTTTTCAATTTAATTTTTTTTTTTTTCTACTTTTTCTTTTTGGTTCTTTTTTTATTAAATTTTTTAATTATTTTTTTTGACAACACTTTTAAAAAAATAATAAATTTAAAATTATTAAACAAATTAAATGGGAAACAAATATTCATTAAACGTTCCTAAAAAAAATTGGAAAAAACATTTAAATTCAATACATAAATTTCAAGACCCAGTTATAATAATAAATCAATCAATGAAAATTGAGAATTCAAATCATGCTTTTTTACATTTTATTGGCATTTCTTCTTCAAAAGCAGCTTTACAAAGATCCCTTAGTTTATTTTCTGCTAAAAATCAACCTCATCTTAATTCTGATACAGAAACTGCTTTATTAACAACTTCTCAAAGAGCTTTACAGTAAGTTTTTTTATTCATTTCCTTTTATAATTGAGAAAATTTTATATTATTATATTTTCCACAAAATTTCGATTTCTTTATTTATTTTATTTATTTATTTATTTATTTTTTATTTAAATTTCGTTATATATTTTTCTTTTTATTTGATCATTTACTTATATTTTTTTATTTAAATTCAGATCAAATTTAATTCACTTTAATTTCCTTTATATTTTTATATTTTATAATTTAAAATTTTTTTTTCAATTTATTTGATCATTTTGAAAAAAAATTAAAAAAAAATCATTTTCATTTGCTTTATGAATCTTTATTTAAAAAAAAAAATCCACTTCACAAAAACAAATTTTTTATCAAATTAAATTTATGATAAAACAATATTTGCTAAATCAAATCTAAATCTAAATAATAAATCTAAATCTAAATCTAAATCTAAATCTAAATCTAAATCAAAATCAAAATCAAAATCAAAATCTAAATAATAAATCTAAATCTCAAAATAAAATTAAAATCAATATAAATATAAATATCAATATCAATATAAATATAAATATAAATATCAATATCAATATCAATATCAATATCAATATCAATATCAATATCAATATCAATATCAATATCAATATCAATATCAATAATATCAATATCAATATCAATATCAATATCAATATCAATATCAATATCAATATCAATATCAATATCAATATCAATATCAATATCAATATAAATATCAATATCAATATCAATATCAATATCAATATCAATATCAATATCAATATCAATATCAATATCAATATCAATATCAATATCAATATCAGCTTCAATATCAATATCAATATCAATATCAATATAAATATCAATATCAATATAAATATCAATATCAATATCAATATAAATATAAATATCAATATCAATATAAATATAAATATCAATATCAATATCAATATCAATATCAATATCAATATCAATATCAATATCAATATAAATATCAATATAAATATAAATATAAATATCAATATCAATATCAATATCAATATCAATATCAATATCAATATCAATATCAATATCAATATCAATATCAATATAAATATAAATATCAATATCAATATAAAAATATCAATATCAATATCAATATCAATATCAAAATCAATATCAATATCAATATCAATATCAATATCAATATCAATATCAATATCAATATCAATATCAATATAAATATCAATATCAATATCAATATCAATATAAATATCAATATAAATATAAATATCAAAATCAAATCAATATCAATATCAATATAAATATCAATATAAATATAAATCAAAAATCAATATCAATATAAATATCAATATCAATATCAATAAAATATCAATATCAATATAAATATCAATATCAATATCAATATAAATATATCAAATCAATATAAATATCAATATCAAAATCAATATCAATATAAATATAAATCAAAATCAATATCAATATAAATATCAATATCAATATAAATATCAATATAAATATCAATATCAATATAAATATCAATATAAATATCAATATAAATATAAATATAAATCAATATAAATATCAATATCAAAATCAATATCAATATCAATATCAAAATCAATATCAAAATTCAAATTCAAAATCAAAATCAAAATCAAATTCAAAATCAAAATCAAAATCAAAATCAAAATCTAAATCAAAATCAAAATCAAAATCTAAATCAAAATCAAAATCAAAATCAAAATCTAAATCAAAATCAAAATCAAAATCAAAATCAAAATCAAATTCAAATTCAAATTCAAAATCAATATAATATAAATCTAATCCAACTTTTTCAATTTAAAAATAAAAAGAGAAAAATCAGGAGTTTTCAATGTTGTTTGGCTTTTTATTAATATTAAAACAGAACTTACAAAATGGGGAGCATGCTCAGTAACATTTCTACAAACAAACAACAAATCATTAGCACAAGTGATAATTTATCCATGTAATCCACCAGTTCGTCAAGAATCACTTGGACCCAAATCATCACCTCTTTCAATAAGAATTAAACCTCAAGTAAAACTCACAAAATCACAAAGCTTAATTATTCGGCCAACTTTTTCTCCTCCAAGAAATGAAACTCAAAAATTTATTACTCCACAAGAATCAACAGCTTTAACAAATTCAATCAAAAGCTCACTTGAAAAAATTCCCAAAAAACAACAAATGAAAAACGAAATTGATAATATTCATGGAATTTTGGAAAAAGTTGGAGATGATCAATTTAAATGCTTGATTTCAACTAAAATTTCTGAAATTTACTCTTTTATTGAAAAAAAAGTCACACAAAAAGAAGCAGAAATTACAGCATTATCGGAATCATTACTTCAAGAACGCAAAAAAAACGAAAAACAACTCAAACGTCTTGAAACACATTTAGAAGAAAGAATGGGAGGAATGGAAAGTGTTAAATCTCAAAAACAATCCCTTTTACATGATAATTTATTACTCAAAAGAAAGTTAAAACAAGTTACTCTTCTTGTTGAAAATCAGAAAAGAATCACAGATAAATTATATGGAATTGTTAATTTTAATAACGAAACTAAATCTTTACAAAATAATGAAGAATCTGAAAATTCATTAAATTCTGAAATTACGTTCAAACTTGAAAATTCCAAAAATCTCTCAGACTCAATTTTAACTTCAACTTCATCTTCAACTTCAGTTCTTAGTTTAAATGAAGATTTAGAAAACCAAGAATTAATCGATCAAGACTTTGAAAATGAAGATTTACAAAATCAAGATATTCTCGATCATAAAAATTTCGTTATTTTTGATCCTTTTGATGAAAATTAAATTTATTCAATTTCAAAATGACTTATTAGAAATTTTTCCAAAAAATTAGTTCAGATTATTCTTTTTCTCCTTTTTAACCTTTTAACTTTTTTTTTTTTTTCTTTTTTATCCTTTTTATTGATCAGAATTAATTGCAAATTTTTTAGAAAATTGAATTTTACTTGCATTATTTTATTATCGTATTTTAGTTACTAGATCGTTTATTATACAGAAAACTTCTTTTACTTTTTTTTTATTGGAAAGTTATTTAGAAAGAACAAAACTTATTATTTGGATTATTTCATTTACTTTAAATTTTTTTTTTTCCTTTCTTTTTGAAAAGTTATTTTGAACAATTTTTCTTTTTTGTTTTCTTTTTGATTTTTATTGTGTTATTTTTTTTTAATCAATAAACAAAATAAAACTTTAATTTTAATTTTAATTTTAATTTTAATTTTAATTTTTACAAGTGGAATAGAAAATAAATCAAAAAAGAAAAAAATTTTGTTTTTATGGTTTTTGTTTTATTTAAAAGAAAGAAAGAGAAAGGAAAAGAAAAGAGAAATTGAATTTCTATTAAAATTCAATTATAAATTAAATGAAATTAAATTAAATTAAATTAATTATTTGAAAGAACTGGAGAAGTTTCAAAATCAATCTGATCCATTGGAACTTTTTTTCTTTTTCTAGTTTTAATTTGATGAGCCAATTCTTTTGTATGATAATCACCTAGTAAAGGTTTAAGGATTCTTCTCTAAAAAGGGAATCAAAAATAGATTTTTAAATTAAATTTTTAAAATAAATTTTTTTTCAGTTATTTAATTTCAATTTATTTTTCTTACTCTAGAATTTATAAAAAAATTATTGATCTGTGCCATTGTTATATTAGCCCTTTGACAAAGCTCTTCTTTCTCTTCTTTTGTTGGATAAGGATTTTCTACGTTGTAAAAAAGCCAAATCAATAAGATTCGTTTACTTGTTGGTGGTAATCCAGTTTTTACTCTTTTCCTTCTTTTATGTTCAAGTATTTCTTCTTCTCTTTTTTCTATTCGGTTTTCTTCATCGAATACATTTGTGATAGTTTTTGGTTGTATTTTTGTATTTTCATTAAAATTTGAGAGCATTTTAGATAAAAAGTCAAAAGAAAATGATCCAAAATTTTTTTTAAGAGAAAATTTTTATTTTTTTTTTTTTCATTTTTTTTTTTTCCTTTTTTTTTTCTATCAATTTTCAAGTTTTTAATTATTTTAAGTTAATTCATTGACCATTTGAATATTTTGAAAGTTCGATACATTAATTTTAACTAATTAAATCTGAATTAAATCTGAAATTAAATCTAAATTAAAAAAATAAGAAAAAAAAAAAAGAATTTTTCTCCTTTTAATTTTTTTTTTTCATTTTTTTCTTTTTCATTTTTTTAAATAATAATAATATTAATAATAATAATGGATTCTTTAAATTCAATTCAATCTTTTATTTCTTCAAAAAATTCATCTCAAGTTATAAAAGATTCACTTCCAATTTTATTAAATAATTTACATAAAGAAATTAAACAAATTTCAATAAAAAATTTAAAACAATCTTCAAAAACAAGATTAACAATCGAAAAATTTCTTTTAACAAAACTTACAGAAATTTTATCACAAGAAACTTCACCATTTCTTCGAAAAATATTTTCAAAATGTTTAATTGAATTATATAAAAAATCTTCAATTAATTTAATGCAAACAATTGTTACTTTACAAAACAATTTAAAAGGAAAAGTGAAATCAAATCATTTTATCAGAATGTATATTAAAATTTATCTGAAAAATTAATTTTATTAAAAATATTAAAATTAATTATATTAAAAATATTAAAATTAATTTATATTAAAAATATTAAAATTAATTATATTAAAAATATTAAAATTAATTTTATTAAAAATATTAAAATTAATTTTATTAAAAATATTAAAATTAATTTTATTAAAAATATTAAAATTAATTTTATTAAAAATATTAAAATTAATTTTATTAAAAATATTAAAATTAATTTTATTAAAAATATTAAAATTAATTTTATTAAAAATATTAAAATTAATTTTATTAAAAATATTAAAATTAATTTTATTAAAAATATTAAAATTAATTTTATTAAAAATATTAAAATTAATTTTATTAAAAATATTAAAATTAATTTTATTAAAAATATTAAAATTAATTTTATTAAAAATATTAAAAATTAATTTTATTAAAAATATTAAAAATAATTTTATTAAAAAAAATATTAAAATTAATTTTTATTAAAAATATTAAAATTAATTTTATTAAAAATATTAAAATTAATTTTATTAAAAATATTAAAATTAATTTTATTAAAAATATTAAAATTAATCTGAAAAATTAATAATAAAATTTATTAAAAATATTAAAATTAATTTTATTAAAAATATTAAAATTAATTTATATAAAAATATTAAAATTAATTTTATTAAAAATATTAAAATTAAATTTATTAAAAATATTAAAATTTATTTTATTAAAAATATTAAAATTTATTTTATTAAAAATATTAAAATTTATTTTATTAAAAATATTAAAATTTATTTTATTAAAAATATTAAAATTAATTTATATAAAAATATTAAAATTAATTTTATTAAAAATATTAAAATTAATTTTATTAAAAATATTAAAAATTTATTTATATTAAAAATATTAAAATTTATTTTTATTAAAAATATTAAAATTAATTATATTAAAAATATTAAAATTAATTATATTAAAAATATTAAAATTAATTTTATTAAAAATATTAAAATTTATTATATTAAAAATATTAAAATTAATTTATATTAAAAATATTAAAATTAATTTATATTAAAAATATTAAAATTTATTTATATTAAAAATATTAAAATTAATTTATATTAAAAATATTAAAATTAATTATATTAAAAATAATAAAATTAATTATATTAAAAATATTAAAATTAATTATATTAAAAATATTAAAATTAATTTTTATTAAAAATATTAAAATTTATTTTTATTAAAAATATTAAAATTAATTATATTAAAAATATTAAAATTAAATTTATTAAAAATATTAAAATTAATTTATATTAAAAATATTAAAATTAATTATATTAAAAATATTAAAATTAATTTATATTAAAAATATTAAAATTAATTTTATTAAAAATATTAAAATTAATTTATATTAAAAATATTAAAATTAATTTTATTAAAAATATTAAAATTATTTTTATTAAAAATATTAAAATTAATTTTATTAAAAATATTAAAATTAAATTTATTAAAAATATTAAAATTTATTTTATTAAAAATATTAAAATTTATTTTTATTAAAAATATTAAAATTTATTTTATTAAAAATATTAAAATTAATTTATATAAAAATATTAAAATTAATTTTTATTAAAAATATTAAAATTAATTTTATTAAAAATATTAAAAATTTATTATATTAAAAATATTAAAATTAATTTATATTAAAAATATTAAAATTAAATTATATTAAAAATATTAAAATTAATTTTATTAAAAATATTAAAATTTATTATATTAAAAATATTAAAATTTATTATATTAAAAATATTAAAATTAATTTATATTAAAAATATTAAAATTAATTTATATTAAAAATATTAAAATTAATTTATATTAAAAATATTAAAATTAATTTTATTAAAAATATTAAAATTAATTATATTAAAAATAATAAAATTAATTATATTAAAAATATTAAAATTAATTATATTAAAAATATTAAAATTAATTTTTATTAAAAATATTAAAATTTATTTTATTAAAAATATTAAAATTAATTTTATTAAAAATATTAAAATTAATTTTATTAAAAATATTAAAATTAATTTTATTAAAAATATTAAAATTAATTTATTAAAAATATTAAAATTAATTTATATTAAAATTATTAAAATTAATTTTATTAAAAATATTAAAATTTATTTTATTAAAAATATTAAAATTAATTTTATTAAAAATATTAAAATTTATTTTATTAAAAATATTAAAATTAATTTTATTAAAAATATTAAAATTAATTTTATTAAAAATATTAAAATTAATATTAATTTCTTGTTTTTTAAAAAGTCTTTCAATTGAAATTCTTAATGAATTACATTCTCAATTCCCAAAAAAAACTTTGAATTTATTATCAGATACTGTTATATTAACTCTTAAACATCTAAAATCTCCAAAAGTATTAAATTCAACTTTTTTTTATCGATTAAAAAAAAAATTTTAAATAATAATTCTTTTCAATTTAAATTTTACAGGAATTTATTAGAATTAAATCTTTAAAAACAATTTCTAATTTAATAAAAACTTATCAAAGTTTATTTGTTTATGAAAATGATGGTAAAAAATAAAATCAAATAATTTTATATTTTTAATATTTTTAAAATTTATAAATTTATAAATTTTTTTAAATAGTTTTTAAAGCAATTAAAAATTTCTCAAATGAAACTTCAGATGAAATCAAAATTGCATTTGCTGAGCTCATTTGCTCTTTCTCTTCAATCTCCCAATCTATTATTCCGAATGATTTACACAAAATTCTTTTAAAATATTTTTCAAATGAAAATGCTTCAACTGTAAACTCAAAATTTGCTGAATCTTATGGATTTATTATGTCGCAAGCATGGATCAAATTACATATTCAAAATCAAAAAGAAAACCTCAAAAATCAAAACCAAAAAATAAATAGAAATCTCGATTTAAACTTGAATGAAGATCAAAATCCAAAAGAAACTTCAAAAACTCATCGGAAAATTACAAGAACAAACTCAGGAAATTTCGAAGCAAAAAATAAAACCAAGCACAAAAGATCTGGTTCGGATCTCCTCAAAAAACAAGAAAAACTCAAACTCAATAAGCATTCAACAGATTTTAATACTTTTCAAAGCATTCTTAATCTTCTGGGATCTTTATTTCTTTACACAGAAAACAAAAATCAATTATCTTCGGCAGCTACTGCTTATCAATCATTTTTCAACAATCTAAACTCGCAACTTTTATTTGAACACTCTAAGTCAATTCTCAACCACATTGTCCATTTAACTGATTTATTCAAAATTATCGATACAAAAAACCAAAACATTAAATTGATATACAATTGCATTAGTTCCATTTTGAACCAATTTTGCAACATCTTTGATCAAACAAAACAGCTCCAAATTTTAGAGCATTTGATCCATATTGCTCTGGAAATAAACTCAAACACATCTCATTTCAACAATTCGCAAGCTTCTTTGGTGATAATTCAAATCCACCATCTTATTCAAATTCTTCAAGAAGTTTCATATCCAAAAATTCCTCCATTAATAAATGTTCTTTTCTCTTGGTTAGACAACCCCTCAATTCATATTCAAATAATTTCTGCTGAATGCATTGGCCTCATTTTCTTAATCTTCCCTTCAAATATCAAGACGATAATCAATGTTCTCGACACAGAAATTTCAAAGAGAATTCGCTCTCAAAATACAAATAATCATCAACTCCAAGTCTCAGGTCTTCAGCATTGTTTTTATTGCCTTGCTTATTCGGCAATCACAAATAATAAAATACTCAAGCCAAAACATTTGATTTCAAATTTGTTCACAATCGCACAACAAAATATTATGAACGGAATCAACGAAATTGAAATTAATCAAAATCAACAGACAGACTTAAATTTAATCATTAAATATTTTAAAATTGGATTCGAATTATTGGACACATTATTTCTTTGTGCCAAAAAAAACTCAGATTACTCTCTCAAAAACAGCCACAAAGAACATAGAATTGATACAGAGCTTATGAAGAACATCTACTATTCAGAAACTTTACAAACAAATTCCCCCAAACCATTTATCATAAATCCTGTATTTAATTCTCAAGATTCAGATCCAATCACTTTATTCTTTCTTTCCCAAAAAATTGACACAATTCTCAAGTTATGGGAGGATTCCCTTGAATCAATACAGAAAATTATTGAAAAAGAATCCAAATCCATTTTCCTTATGGAAATTCTCACTTATTCATTACTGGCTTTCTTCAACAACTTTAGAGAACAGCAAAACATTTTTTATCCAAACCAAAAAACTCAATTCGAACACAGATTATCAGCAATCATCAATAAAATATTGCTTGTGATAAATCAATCTTCCAAGAAATATTCTGGAAAACAACACACTTCAATACCAATATCGATTTATTATTTCAATAAATCTTCTTTCACTGACAAAAATCATATGCAAAAAATTTTTTCCGAAGATTGTTGTTTTGCTTTCCGAAATGTGGCATACAAACTCCTTTCTATTTTACCTGATTCAATATTCAAAAAATTGAATATCCAATCTTGTGAATCTCTGATTTTCAATGATATTTGCCAATCCAAATTGGGAATTTCAATCTCTCATTCCTTTTTATCACAAATACTCCCTTCTCATCCTTACAAACCCCATTTTTGTCCTATAGAAAATCAACAATTCTTTCAATTCAAGCAAATCAATTTCCAAGATATTGTCGATCTTGCAATAACCATTTTTTGTAGATGGATTCTTTATCAAACAAAATCAACAATAAGTAAATACATGACAAATTTAAATGAACTTTCAAAAAAAGCAAAAGAAATTCTTGAATTAAGTGAAAAAAAACTACAAGAACAACAATCGAAATCAAAACGCAAAAACAAAAAATCTAAAAATAAAAATAAAAATAAAAATAAAGCAATCCAAGAAGAAAAAAAAACAAAGATTATCAAATCAAGCTCTGATAAATTATCAACTCACATTTTCACAAATATTTTAGCAACAATTTTCCATCTTTTGAAACAAATCAATTCACAAAGAAAAAAAGAATCACAACAAAATTATCAAACTTTGCTTTTAGTATCACAAGAAATTGTATCGCAATCCCTTCACTTCCACAACAAGAAAATTGCTATTCTAACTCAAAACATAATCGGTATCTTAGGAACTCATCTCCCAGACACCTTCGCATCCGAAATTGTTCAAAGCATAAAATCTCAAAGAGACACACAAAATACTCAAATACAAAACAACTTTGCAATAACACTCGCCACAATTATTCAGTATATAGGAAATATTCGCGCAAAAGATATATTCCCTTCTGTCATTATTTTTCTCATCGAAATTTCGCGCTCAGAAAATATGGAGACTTACGAATCATGTCTTTGTGCGTTGTCAAAAATATTGAATTCTTCCGCAAATCTTGTCATCCAAATGAATTTTGTCACCCCAATTTTAAGTGTTGTCAATTATCATCTTTCCAAAGAATCTCATATAAACAACCCTGCCATTCTGGATTCCATCGGCGGAATCATCGATGGTCTTATGCTAGGTCTTGGGCCTGAATTGCAAGAAAAGCCTGCATTGACAAAATGGATTTTAATGATACTTGAAAATATTCTTCTACCATCTAAATTCAGCAATGTTCATAAGCATACAACAAAAATTATCGAGAAATTGCTCATATTCTCTCCAGGATTACTTAACGAAGCACATTATTTCCGCATTCTTCTAAATACTTATATTTTATTCCCAACTAATCTTTCTCCTTCTAATCCAGAAAACCAAATTGAGTCTGAAACATCTTTCTCTGATTTTTCACCTTTCAGTCAAAAATCGCCTTTTGGATTACAGAATTCAAGCATTGCCTTATCTATAATGCAGCAAATTATCGACAAAAAAAGAGGTTCAATAAGCTTTGTTTCAGAACAAAATTCAGAGTTTTGTGCATTTGAAGAATTATTTGAATTTCTTGATTTTGTCCATCCTATAAATACTTCGTTAACTTCTAGAATTTCCGATCAAATAATCTCGCTCATTTCTTCACTAATCGATTCAACTTCTTTATCAGAATTGATTCTCTGGTATGAAGTATGCAGAAAAGTTGTTTCTTCATCAGGATCTCATGAAAAAGAAATCACAATCAAAACCGTTCAAGAAGAAATCCCCATTGATGCAATCCAAAATGATTCAGATGACCAAGAAGATATCAACGATTTCATAGACGAACAGAATACTCATGATCGAAACCAATCTCTAGATCCAAATCAAAGTACAAATTCTCAAAATACAAATCCTGATTCCAAAACTGATCGCAAATCTCTTCTTTCTTTGCATGAGAAATACAAATTAATAATCCAAAATAAAAAATATCTTGATTTGACAATTTCTTCAAATCCAAGATGGCAAACTAAACAATATGCGATGGAAATGATTTACAAAATAATAACTTCGATGGGACAAATCGATCCAAATTTTACTTTATCTTCACTATCACCAAAAATTCAAGAGATTGTGGAAATATCTTTTCGAAATGTATCTCAAACAATTTTTGATTTACAAATATCAGGATTAAAGCTTTTTGGATTAGTTGTACAAATTTTCATGAAAAGCCATGATTCTGAATTAGAAGATCAATTCGCTCTTGATATTTTTGAAGCTCAGATTGTTTCAGTTTTGAAACAGTCGTTTTCTCCTTCAAAATTACCTACAATTTTGCTTGTTTCAAATCAATCCACATTTGAAGAATTTGCAAAACCACCTCAATCAACCCAAGAATTAAATTTGCAAGAAAAACAAAATACTGATTTGAATCTTGATAACGAAAAGATTTTTGAAGAAGTTGATGAGTCTATTACTAATGAAAACAAATCAAAAGAAAATTCTAACAGTAATCAATTCCAATTTCAACCCTATATTGTTCATTTTGCAACTATTCTTGCTGATTTATTCATTAGATTTCAGAAATTCCGATTTAAATCTATACAAAAAATTTCCAAAAAAAATCAAAACGAAAATCAAAACGAAAATCAAATTCAAAATGAAAATGAAAATGATGAAGACGAAGATGAAAATGAATCAAGAGAAGAGTTCCTTTTACAACTTCAGAAAATTACAAAATTGATTGGAAATACTCTTGAAACATTTCAAAAATTCTCACATCTTGAAATTATCGACCTATTCTCTCCTATTGAATCCCAAGTTTTATTTAACTTAACAAATGCATTTACTCGTTATATATTGTATTTTTGGGAATTTTATGAACAGAAATACATGTTATGGTCTTCACAGATTATCCACCAGCTTCATGCTCCAGAAAAAATCAATATTATTTTAGAATCTTTTATTGAATATTTTCTCCTCAATTCTTATCAAAATGAATTATCAGTGAAAAAGCCAATTTTATCTGTTTTTCCAGAACAATCTTTATCAGATTTAATAATTTTTTGGTCTAATTTATCAAATTTCTATCTTTTGTATTCTGAAAAAACCCAAAATGATTTTCCAAACCAAAAAATCATTTTGATGATCATGAATTTATGTGTTTTTCATTTATCGAAATTTTGCGAAACTGACTTTGGATCAATTTTGGGAATAAATACAACAAAATCCAAATTTCAATCTCATAAATTTTTCAATAGTGTTTTAAAATGGATTGAATTGCTGATAATCTTCATTCGAAACGATTCTAAAATATCCATTAATGAAAGTAACGAAACTATTGAAAAACATTTGATACTTAATATTGATTCTTTATTCGAAGTTGTTCTTTTATTGAAAAAAGTTTTAGACAAAATTTATAGTTTTTTCTCAAACGAGGATCTTTCCAAAATGCATTTAAAATTTTTTGAGATTCTCAACTTAGTTTATTCAAGACCAGACATTATGGGTGTGAATATTCTATTAGATAATGAAAAGAAAAAGGAATATCATCCACATTTGATTGAAGAATTAAAAGAACAAAAACTTAAAACTCAAAAACAAATGATTGGATTGTTATTATATATTTTCCAGCAAATGGTATTCCTTCATTCAAAAGATTCCATAAAAGTTAATTTTGATTATAATTATTATATTTTCAACAAATACATATCCTTGATTTCAAATATTATGATGAAATGCGAATTTGAATTGCATTTGAGTTTACTTAACAAAGTATTGGATATTATAATTTCTCAAGTTTACTTTTTGGATTTCCACAAAATTGATATTGAATCGATTGTTCTATCTTCGAAGATATGGCGAGAAAAAAGTGATGAATTAACAGATCAAAACATTGAAGATCATCATATCAAATTGAGTTTAGTTTTTATTTCCCAAATATCAAAAATAATTAGTAATGAAAAAGATAAATCTTCAAATTATGATCAGATGAATTATTTTTCCAATTTGATTTATTTAATTTTTCAGTTTGTAACAAAAGGAATTGAGTTTGAATTTTTTGGAAACGATATTTTGGTTGAATTTGCTGATCATCTTTCAGAAATATCTCACAATATTCTTAATCAAATAGATAAAGATTACGACAAGGTTTGCATGTGGAATGAAGTTCTTAATTTTGTACTTTTCAAGAGAAGTGGAAAGGAAGATGAAAAAAATGAAAATCAAAATCAAAATCAAAATCAAAATCAAATGAATTTATTTCAAATAAGAATGATTATATTGATCATTCCTTCTATTATTTCTCTTTTTATAAATTATAGAAAAGAAGAAGAAGAAGAAGATTCAACAAACAGGATCTTAAACAACTTACAAAAAGAAATTTATCAAATTCAAATGAAAACTTTTGAGATTTTTGAAAGAATTTATCAGTTTCTGTTTTCAAAAACCCAAAACAAAGAATTAATTTCTCAAATTGTAAATTGTGTAATTCAGATTACTGTTGATATTTTAGTTTCAAACAAAACAAGATTATTTTCAGATCAATCTATGAATTCAATTAATCAAGTTCTTATTCAAATTGCAAAAAACTCAACCATTGAATTTAAAGATTATATTCAATTACTTTCTCAAGAAAATCGTAAATTACTTGAAAATTTTATGAATAATGCTCAAAATAAATTTACTAAGAAAGAAGCAAAAAAAGTACAAAAACGAGAGAATCGACGACCACAAATTAAATTATCAATGAATTTTTCCAATTTTTATAAAAAATGAAAATTAAATCTAAAATCAAAATCTAAATATAAATGAAAATCAAAATTAAAATCAAAATTAAAATCAAAATTAAAATCAAAATTAAAATTAAAATTAAAATTTAATAATCCAAATTAAAATCTAAATGAAAATTAAAATCAAAATCAAAATCAAAATTTAATAATCAAAATCTAAAATCAAAATCTAAAATCAAAATCTAAATTAAAATTAATGTTAGATAAGAATGAATCATCGAATGAATCATCAAATATTAATTTTTGGATAAATCAAAATTAAAATGAAAATTAAAATTAAAATTAAAATTAAAATCTAAATGAAAATTAAAATTAAAATTAAAATTAAAATCTAAATGAAAATTAAAATCTAAATTGTTTTGCTTTTTTTTTCTTTAAATTAAAAAAAATAGAAAAATCTAAATTGTTCTTATTTATTTTTTTATTTTTATTTTTATTTTTAGATTAAATTTAAAAAATTTTTTTTTCGAATTGTTTATTTCTTTTTGATCAAAAAATTTTTTAATTTTTAAAAAAAAAGATAAAAAAAATTTAAATTCATTTTTTTTCTTTTCTTTTCTTTTTTATTTTTCTTTTTTATTTTATTGATAATCAAATTAAAAAAAAAACAAACCCCAAAACAAAACAAATCAAAACAAAAACCAAAAAAAAGAAAAATTTTTTAAAAAATTCATTTCCTTTTTTTCTTCTAGTTTTAACTTTTCTAAATTTTTCTTTTTCTTTTGAAAAATGTCACACGCTTCTAAAAAAAAACAATTTGAACACAATTACTTTTTACAATTTGGTTCAAAAGGAAATAAATTAAATCAACTTTGGAATCAAATTTCAAATCAAAATCAAGTAAAAAAAAAATAATTCAAAAAAAAAACATAATAACAAATATAATAAATAAATCGATATTCTTCAATTATTAATTTATAAATCAACTCAAAAGAAATCTACTGATTTGTTTTTTGAGTTTTCAATTTTATTTATTGATACTTTTAGTGATTGGTATGTTGGAGTAGTAACTGAAGAAAATGAAATTATTCGTCCAACAGATATAGATAAGGCAATCCTAAATACTAAAGCCCATCCAAGAAATGTTATATACACAACTTTAGAATATTTATCTTATGAGCAAAATCGAATTCAAAGTTTGTGATTTTGTTTTTTTTAAAATTAAAATTAAAATTAAAATTAAAATTATAAATCTTTTTTGGTTTTTTGTTTTTTTTTTTAATTTATCGTTAATATAGTTTTATATAAAAATTCAATGAAAAATATTCAAAGAGAAACATTCCATTCAAGAACAAAGAAATCAAAAACAGTTCAAAATGCAGAAAAATCAAAGTTTTATAATAATAATAATAATAATATTTATATTTATTTTTTTTTTTATTAAATTATTTAAAAAAAAAAACAATTTTTTTTATTAATATTAATAATTAGTTTTGGAAATCAAGAAGAAATTGGAAAATTATTACATTCAGTTATTGAAATTATTCAAGTTATTTCAATACTTTGTAGATCAAAATATAATAGAGTTGTGATGTTAGAAAATAAATTTATTGATTTGTTACTAGAATTTTGCAAATTAATTTGTTCTTTAATTTCAGTTTGATTTAAATTGAATTCAGAAAAAAAAAATTTTAAATAACTCATTTTTTGTTGTTGTTGTTTTATAAAAAAAAATCAAATAGGAAAGAAAAAACATTTTTAGAGAAAATGATATTTATGCTCATTTGCTTGTTTCAAATACACTTTCTATTTTTGAATCTTTTCATAATTTAAATGACTTCACACATTCACAAACTCAAAATTTTTTTAATTTATCATTTGGTAAAAAAAAAACATATATTTTTACAAAACAAATCAATCATTTTTTAAACGAAGAAAATCATTCACATCTAAAAATATTTTAGATTTAATGCTTAATATTCTCAATGACCAAAACTTTGAAAAAAATTATCAACTTAAAAATCAAATTTTCAAAATTATGATCAATTTACTTGGCAAAGAAAAAGCATTGAAACAAGATCCAAATTCGTCATTTAAAGCCAAGATTATTTTGGATTTTTTATTCAGCATTACAAAGCCGCTTCAAGATGAAGAATTTCAATTAGAAATGACAGAGTCAAGAATAAAAGAACAAACCGAGTTGATCATATCATCTTTTAGAATGATTGAAAAAATGTTAATCACTTATAAGTCTTTAGGATTTGAAATTATCAAACAAAATATGCTTGCAAACATGTCGGATTTTCTTTGCAATCTTGGTGCATATTCAAATGATGTTTTTCGCGTTTTATTTAGTGAAATTGATAAATTTTTTCATGATTTGGCTGCAAATTATTCTTCTGTTAAATCACTTAATTTTTTTCAATATTATTTTATTGAGACAATCACTCAAACATTCGAAAAGATGGTTCAAATGGGAAATCAATTTGAGGAAAACGAAGTGATAATTATTAATTTTTTATCCGATGTGATCAATGCAAAACATTTAGATTTATTCAATTTAAAATGGGATATGCTTTTTTCACATGAAAAGGTTGAATTTAATTTTTAATTTTAATTTTAATTTTAATTTTAATTTTAATTTAATTTTAATTTAATTTAATTTAATTTTAATTTTAATTTAATTTTAATTTAATTTTAATTTAATTTAATTTAATTTAATTTTAAATTTAATTTAATTTAATTTTAATTTAATTTTAATTTAATTTTAATTTAATTTAATTTAATTTAATTTAATTTTAATTTTAATTTTAATTTAATTTAATTTTAATTTTAATTTTAATTTAAATTTAATTTAATTTTAATTTTAATTTTAATTTTAATTTAATTTTAATTTAATTTAATTTAATTTAATTTAAATTTAATTTTAATTTAATTTTAATTTAATTTAATTTAATTTAATTTAATTTAATTTAATTTAATTTTAATTTAATTTAATTTTAATTTTAATTTTAATTTTAATTTAATTTAATTTAATTTAATTTTAATTTAATTTTAATTTAATTTTAATTTAGTTATATCCGGTTTCAATGAAATTTTATGAGCAAGTTCTGCGCAAATTTCAACGTTCAGAGGATTATCAGTTCATTTTGAATTTGTTAGAACAACGGAAAAATGATTATGATTTCACAGTTATTTGTATGGAAACGTTGATTACTTTAGTAACTATTGAACCCAATTCATCTATTCAAAATATTGTTGAAAATAATGGAATTTCGCGGATATTTTCACTGATTAAATTTATAAATACTACAGAAGCGGAGATTAATCAAGAACAAGAAAAAATGAAAACAAAAACAAATTCAAATGAAAATCAAAATGAAAATACAAATGAAAATACAAATGAAAATCAAAATGAAAATTTAAATGAAAATAATGAAAATTTTGAAATGGGAAAAAAAATTGAAAAGGATGAATTAGATGAAGAAGATTGGATTGCGCTTTCTTTTGGAAATAAAAATAATATAAATAATATAAATAACAGCAAAAATATAAATAATGAAAATATTAAGGAAATAAACAACGAACAGAAATATATAAGAATGCAAGTGCAAGCAGCAACACTGAAATCATTAACATCAAACATTTTAACAATGCTTTTGGAATCACCATTTGCAAAAAGAAGGCTTGTGACAAACCCACAAATTATAACAATAATCATTTCGTTGATGGACGGAAAAAGCGAAAACGAAAACTCTTTTAAAGTGGCACATTCTCATCTTTTGAAACTGAGTGAATGGGTGGATCCTGAAAAGATGAAAGGACAATTAAAGCGATTTTTCAAACAACTGAACAAAGAAATCATTCAAGTTGCAAAACATTTTAAGGAACAGGAAAAATTGCGCATTTCGATATTATCCAAATTACTTGAAATATACCAGAATTGTCTGCAAAACAACCTCAAAATACAAAATGTGTTTGTGTCTGTGAATGGATTCAATATGCTTTTCGATCTGTTCACTTTGGAAGAGAAGGTTGGAGAACAAATTATGCAGTGCTTTGTGTATCTGTTTCGAAACAGCAAGATTTTCACACATTTTAAAAAGGATATTGGATTCAAACAATTTGTGGAACTTTTTTCGCAAGAAAACGAGAAAAAGGAAATTCTTTGGCAAAATTTACTTGATATTCTTGTTTTGACAGGCCATTTTTCAATCGGAAAAAATTCGTTGATTGTTTGCAAGAAAAAAATGATTATTTATTTGTTTAAAATATCTCGGAAAATGGGGCTCACGATAAATTATGTGCAGATATTTCTGACCCTTTGCAGTCAATCTCTGCACAACTTGTCGATCTGTTCGGAGGCTAATTTAGCCCACTTTTTGCTGAAGTATCTCAACACAAACGGTGAGTCTATGGTTAAAGAACCAAGACTTCTAGAGGAGTTTTTCCAACTCGTTGCGAGCCTTGTTTTCCATAGTATTTCTGTGCAGACATTGAGGATGTTTCTGCATGTGTTGAAAAGCAAGCTGGAGAACGAGGAAATATCAAACAAATTGTTTTCTATTTTGATCAAAATGGTGTATCAAGAACGGAACAGTCCGCGTTTTTTCTTTGATTTTGTTGGGATTGCCGAGAAATCAGTCAGACTGCCCTTCGCAGGAAAACACATTCCAGAGAACGGGTATTCATTTGCATGCTGGATACGCGTTGAAATACCTCATCAGAATGAATTTCCAATGAAAAAATACAAACCCAGAATTTTCAGTGTATGGAACAGAGGTTTCGACACAGGAATGCAGCTCTATCTGGAAGTGAACGACCAAGAGAGCTCGCATCACTCATCACGAAAGCAAAGTGTGGATCTTATTTCTTTAGACGGAACAGAAGAAAAAGAAACGGAGATCGAGCATAATATGTTCAACCAAATCAGTTTGCGGACAGTTTCCAAAAAAACAAACGAAAATATAGCGTCTGTAAAGACAGAGTTGTGGGTTGGTGTGTGGTATTTTGTGGCGGTTACACACTCGCGAAGAAAACATCGTGTGTCCTTCTATATTGATGGCACACTTGTGAAGAAGTGCGACTTGAAGTATCCAAATTTTGATCGGAGAACTGTTTTTGAAAAAAGCGCTTTTGGATATGATATGCAACAGAAATTGCTTTTGGGAAAGATTCAAGAGAAGAATATATTGTCTTTTTACGGTCAAACCAGCACAGCCTGTTTTTACAATAAAGAACTCAGCAAGGAAGAAATAAGAAAACTGTTTTTGGATGGTTATGACAACCAGGAATTCACAACACGATCTCCACAACAAAACAAAGAAAACACTTCTTTTGAAGAACAGATTCTTCTCTATATAAATGTCTCTTCCGTTCGCCACAAGTGCGAATGCAACAATCCCTTCGTGTTCAAGAAATACGGGTTTGCAAAGCATGTTAGTCATCCGTATTTTGGCAACTCGTTTCTTCTTTCAGAATCAACAGCAATGCTTGGTGGAGTGAAGATATATCTTCCGTTACTCATGTGGGTTCGGATGAATGCGGAAAGAGACGGTGTGGATGAACAAAATTCCGCAAAATTTAATCAGACTCTCCACATGATTCTCCATTTACTCAAAAAAAGTGAATTGCTTCAACTGCAATTTGTTCGTGTTCATGGAATGTCAATTCTTTCTCACATAATAATGAACTCTGAGCTTCCTCTTCTGAGCATTTCAAGTGTGCAGCAGATCCACCAGCTTTTATTAGAGAAACAAATTTCTCACTTCAGACTTCATTTGGTTCGCGATCTTGTTTTAAATTTCGATATCTGGATGAAAAGGGGATACACGATCAGCAATGAAATTTTTTCGATTCTTTCCTCTGCCATTTTGTCACGTGGGATCGAGTTTGATTCACATCGTATGAAGAGTCATATGCTTGATAAAAATCCTGAAAGCAGCCACACTGAAGAAACCGAAAGTAATGATCTTACCGAGCCTGATGGAGCGGTTGTTCCTCCTGAAAGCGGTGGAATATCAAGCGGCGAACACGAATGGAGGTGTATTCACAAGCATCATTTCCGGATCTCAGTTGTCAATTTAGCTGTCATTTTACTTCTTTATTTAAGAGACTCAATGGGAAATTTTCTTTTAAAAACAAGAAGAGATCAAACCTTGTTTCTTCCCAAAGAGATCAACAATCTCCGAGAGCATGCAATCAAACTTCTAAGAAGCTCTCTTTCACAGAGCAAAGGAGATATTGAAACGCATGAAAATTTACTTTTCCTACTTCACACTTGCATTGTGGCTTCTGATATTCCTGTTGTTGAACAAATACTTTCTGTGATCTTGATGTTTTTCCAGTCTAAATACAGGGTTGTTGATCCAGTTGAAATAAGCAATGCTGCAGTGTTTCTTCTCCAGAAATATTCGCATGCTCCGAGTGTTCTTGAACTCGTTATCAAGATCCTAAACCAAATGAAATCCCGTCTTGCGAAAGAAGATAACGAAGAACGCACTATAAACAATTTCTTCCCGTTTATTCATCGTATTCTAATTAACACAACCCCAACACAAGACACACAATACGAGCTTCTGGAGCTCATGAAAGACACATCAGAAGGCTGGAATACTGTTCTCTTCCATACAGTGCTTGCTATAGGAAACAGAACAATGGATCTTAACTTTGTCTCTATATTACGCACAATCAAACAAGACTTAATAAAGAGCAAGAAAAAACGCAAGATCTTGTTGAATCTCTTTCGGATGGCAGCACCTGCTTTTCCAGTTCTTTACTCTCAACAAGAACAGTGATGAGAACGAACCCTCACCTCAAACCCCCAATGAAAACCAACTTTATATCCCAAATTCGCAAGTAATGCCAATCAGTTTCACAACAAAGATCCGCAATATGGTTTACCAAATCATCAAATCCCTTCATCTAGAGTGTTTCAACAGAACAGACTCATGCTCGCTCACTCCCACTATTCTGCGAACACTTGCGTTTTTATTGACAGAATCTCTCGACCCTTCTCAAAAACCAAACGAAATTATCCGAAAAATTTTTTATGATATTATTTTCGGTGTTTGGTCTCTTGCAGAGAAATATCCGAAGAATTTGCAAAATCCTCAAGCAAAGCAAAATGCTCAAGAATATACAGACAAATTCCTTTCCAATCTGTCCCAATTTATTCATATTATTTTCACACTTATTTGGGTGCCTCGGAAAAAAATGGATGCTTTTTTCTCCCAAAACTCTCGTCCTTTATCATCTTCTCCCTTGCATTCTTTTTTCCAGAAAACTCTTAGTCGAGGTTTCTCGACATCCAAAATGATGATCTTGGAAAAACTCTTCGATATTCTTGAGAAAATTGGTGTATTTTCTTCACAAGGGATTTCTTTTACTGACCAAGATACCGAAACATCCACAAGAGAAACCTATCAAGAAATATGCATTCTTCTCCTCCATTCCACTCTCTGCAAAGAAAAGTCTGTTTGCGATCGGTCTTTGCGTCTTCTCAGAGCTTTATTCAAAGGTCCATATTTAAATTTAGTTCATCTTGTTTTGGATCGCGAAAAAATGATAAAGATCAGTTCCTTCTATATTGGGAAATCCGTTTCAGATCCTTTAGAAATCAACGTGACTCAGAAAAAAAAGGAAGACAAACCAAAGAAAATGTCTTTTCAAAGAAAGAGCGTTACTCCAGATACTTCTTTAAGTCTGGATGCACATGATCACAAAAATCCTCATTTGGATTCGGTGCATAATAAAAACAGTGAACTTTTGGTTTTCCCAATTACAATGAAAAAAGAAAATTATCTTCCTTCTCAGGAGAGATACACAAACCCCTTTCTCGAAACACTCTCTTCAGATATCAATTCGAGGCTACAGGAATTCATGCAACAAATAGACCAAGTCAACGAGCAAATCCAAGAGAATTGGATCTCATCACAAAATCTGTTGCATAAAAAAGCTTTCGACATTCAAAACGAACTTTCAGGAATATTTGAAAAGATGGAAACAAGAATGTTCCGCACTGTACAGATCATGGAACACAATTTGGAGAAGTTGCATAAGAAAAACCAAGTCATCAGCGAGAAATTTTTACATAAAATTTCTCATGAATTGGGAAGTTGGAAAGAGGAATCACAGAATAAAATTATTCATTGGAAGCTTGATTCTTTTCAGGATGCGTTTGGTTCTCGTAGGAAATTGAAGCCTAATTTTAATTTTGATATCCATTATGAGGCTTCTTTGAAACGTGATGAAGGTACTCGTGAATCAACTGCACAGAAATTGAAAGAGCATCTTAGGAAGATTTCTTTGACTCACAAATTTTCAATGATTGATCTACTTAGTTCTCCTTCGAAAAGAAGGCTTATTGAAAAAGAAGAAGATCGAAAAAATGGGCATAATTTATCTAAATCTAAACAGATTATAGATCCTAATTTATCTAAATCTAAATATATTACAGAACCCAATTTATCCAAGTATACAAATTCATCTGATTCCAATTTATCTAAATCTAAACAACTTACTGATCATAATTTATCAAAATCTAAAAGTGTTCAAAATGAAACAATTTATCATCAAAAACAAAATCAAAATCAAAATCAAAATCAAAAACAAAAACAAAATCAAAATCAAAAACATAATATAAACCAAAAACAAAATCAAAAACATAATATAAACCAAAAACATAATATTCACAATTTATCAAAATCTAAAAGTGTTCAAAATGAAAAAATTTATAATTTATTAAATCAAAAACACAATAAAATTGAAAATCAAAATCAAAATCAAATTGAAATAGAAAATCAAATTCAAATTGAAAATCAAATTCAAATTGAAAATCAAATAGAAAATCAAAATCAAAATCAAAATCAAATTGAAATTGAAAATCAAAATCAAAATCAAAATCAAAATGAAAATCAAATAGAAAATCAAAATCAAATTGAAAATCAAATTGAAATAGAAAATCAAAATCAAAATCAAAATCAAAATAAAATTGAAAATCAAATTGAAAATGAAAATGAAAATAAAAATCAAAATCAAAATCAAAATCAAATTGAAAATCAAAATGAAAATCAAATTGAAAATGAAAATCAAAATGAAAATCAATTAGAAAATGAAAATGAAAATAAAAATCAAATTGAAAATCAAAATGAAAATCAAATTGAAAATGAAAATCAAAATGAAAATCAATTAGAAAATGAAAATGAAAATAAAAATCAAATTGAAAATCAAAATCAAATTGAAAATCAAATTGAAATAGAAAATCAAAATCAAAATCAAAATAAAATTGAAAATCAAATTGAAAATGAAAATGAAAATAAAAATCAAAATCAAAATCAAAATCAAATTGAAAATCAAAATGAAAATCAAATTGAAAATGAAAATCAAATTGAAAATCAAATTGAAAATCAAAATAAAATTGAAAATCAAATTGAAAATCAAAATAAAATTGAAAATCAAATTGAAAATCAAATTGAAATAGAAAATCAAAATCAAATTGAAAATCAAATTGAAATAGAAAATCAAAATCAAAATCAAAATCAATTCAAAATTGAAATAGAAAATCAAATTGAAATAGAAAATCAAATTGAAAATGAAAATCAAATTGAAAATCAAATTGAAAATGAAAATCAAAATAAAATTGAAAATCAAATTGAAAATAAAATTGAAAATCAAAATAAAATTGAAAATCAAAATAAAATTGAAAATCAAAATAAAATTGAAAATCAAAATAAAATTGAAAATCAAAATAAAATTGAAAATCAAATTGAAAATCAAAATAAAATTGAAAATCAAAATGAAAATCAAATTGAAATAGAAAATCAAAATCAAAATCAAAATCAATTCAAAATTGAAATAGAAAATGAAAATCAAATAGAAAATGAAATGGAAAATCAAATTAAAAATGAAATGGAAAATCAAAATCAAAATCAATTCAAAATTGAAATAGAAAATGAAATGGAAAATAAAATGGAAAATGAAATGGAAAATCAATTCAAAATAAAAATGGAAAAAGGATTAGAACTTGATCTGAGCGATCCACTTCAAATACTACTAGCAATATCACACCCATTTATGAGATGCTACGCATCAAGAGTAGTCTACAGAACACAATGCATATTAATCACACCAATGAGAAAAACACCCGGATATTTCTGCATTACAAATAACAAAATAAAATTCATTGCAAGCATAGCAGCAATCACAGAAAGAACATTTGCAAAGCACGAAATCGAGATGAAAGATCGCTCACGAAAAATAGAAAAAATGACGAAAATAATTGCAAGAAGATTTATTCATCGATGGACAGCATTGGAGTTTTTTTTCATGAACAAAAAATCACTTCTTTTCTCGTTCCAAACAGAAGACGTTGTATCAGATGTACTTGAGCGACTTCGAAATTTAGATCATTCACGAGCACTTTTCAAAAGCACAGAATTTTGCATATCAAACCCAGTGGATTTTCTTCGGAAATCAGGGATTACTCGCCGATGGAAGAAACACAAAATAACGAATTTCCAGTATTTAATGGGATTAAATTCAATAGCAAGCAGATCATATAACGATCTGTCACAATATCCTGTTTTCCCATGGATTTTACGGGATTACACTTCAAATACTATTGATCTGTCGGATCCGAAAATATATCGGGATCTATCAAAACCAATTGGAGCACTTGACACCGAGCGACTCCAGACTTTTCTTGAGAGATTCAAGTCATTCCCCAAAGAAATGGTTCCCTTTATGTATGGATCGCATTATTCTAGCTTTGCAATTGTACTTTTCTACTTGATAAGAACAGAGCCGTTTACCACATATTCAATTCAATTTCAAGATGGAAAGTTCGATAAATCGGATCGGATTTTTTCATCAGTCTCTCTTTCTTGGCAAAACTGTCTATCAAACAGTGCGGATGTGCGGGAACTGATCCCGGAATTTTTTTACTTCCCGCATTTTCTCGAAAATCCAGACGCCTTCGATCTCGGAACAAAGCAAACATCGGACGCGAAAATCAGCAACGTTGAATTGCCGCCTTGGGCGGAATCTTCACAGCATTATGTGCATATATTACAAACCGCACTTGAATCGCCAGCAGTGTCCGAGCACATCCACGAATGGATCGATCTAATTTTCGGATACAAACAGCAAGGCGAAGAAGCAGTGCGCGCGTTTAATGTTTTCCACAATCTCACATACGAAGAATCTGTTAATTATCTGATGACACTAGAAGATGAAGAACAGCAATCAGTCGAAGCGCAAATTGAAATGTTCGGACAAACTCCGCCGCAACTTTTTTCTTCGCCTCATCCAAAACGTCTTCCAGCACCCACACATTCACATCTTCTCCCGACATGGAACACACACTCTCCCGAACAGATCAACCAACTCTACAGCGTTGTTGTATCCGAATATCCCCTCGTGCTCATTGATCTTATCGAGTCCCAACGCAACCTCCCGATTATGAATCTTCATGGAAAGCTTGTTTGTCTTGATTTCGCAACGCAATTCCGCGCGTTTCATTGGGTTCCGTTGAAATCCAAATTCACACAATTCGAACTTGAATTGGATACATATCGACCGCGTAATCTTTGCGGCATGATTTCAAGCATGAAAATATCGCCTCAAGTCTGGAATATTTCTCTTGTGTTTGCGCTTTCTCAAGATAAAAAATACCTCGTTATCGGAGGTTTTTGGGATGCAAGTTTTCACATTGCGTCCATGAAAAATTTCAACACAACCCAAAAAATATCTCATCACATAGACTTAGTAACTTGCATTGAGTTACAAGAGCGGTATTTAATAACAGGCTCCAAAGATACAACATCAACAATCTGGAATTTTGATCCGAAATCAGGTGTTGTCGACGAGCTTCCAATTGCCGTTCTATCTGGACATACAGGCCCTATTACATCTGTCGCCTTGAACATCCCAAACAATATTGCCGTATCTGTCTCAATCGATGGGCTCTGTCTTGTCTACCGTCTTTCTGATGGTCTTTTTGTCCGATCAATCTCAATAAACCCTCATCCTGTTCCTTTTAATTTGGTCAGGATTTCTCATTCTGGTGATATTTTTCTTGCTTCCCTTTCCGACTTTATCATCCGTAGATATGATATCAATGGTTGTTTACTTGCTACTTCTTCTACTTGTGGTTCTGAAATTGTTGCTTGGCAATTCATCCAAAATGATTCTCTTCTTTTTGTTGGTTTGAAAAATAATTTGATTCAAGTTTGGTTTCTTGATGGTTTGAAAATGTCAATGATTTGGCAGTTTCAATCTTCTTCTCCTATCTCTTGTATCACAATACCTCGAAGAGAAAAATGTATTATTGTTGGTACTAGAGTTGGTGAAATGTTGATTTATTCTTTTGAATTACCAAAATGAAAAATCAAATTGAAATTGAAAATGAAAATGAAAATGAAAATGAAAATGAAAATCAAAATCAAAATGAAAATCAAAATCAAAATCAAAATCAAAATTAAAATGAAAATCAAAATCAAAATCAAAATCAAAATCAAAATCAAAATCAAAATGAAAATCAAAATCAAAATCAAAATCAAAATCAAAATTAAAATAAAAATGAAAATTCAAAATCAAAAAGAAAATCAAAATGAAAATTAAAATCAAAATCAAAATCAAAATCAAAATTCAAAATTAAAATCAAAATCAAAATCAAAATTCAAATTCAAAATCAAAATGAAAATGAAAATCAAATCAAAATTTAAATAAAAATTAAAATGAAAATGAAAATGAAAATGAAAATCAAAATTAAAATGAAAATGAAAATCAAAATCAAAATCTAAATCAAAATTAAAATCAAAATCAAAATCAAAATCAAAATCAAAATTCAAAATCAAAATCAAAATCAAAATAAAAATAAAAATGAAAATCAAAATCAAAATCAAAATCAAAATTAAAATGAAAATCAAATTCAAAATCAAATTCAAAATCAAAATCAAAATCAAAATCAAAATTAAATTAAAATTTCCTTTTGGTTTGATTATTTTTTAAAAAAAAAAAATCAAAATAAACTTTTTTAATCCTTTTGATCTTTTTAATTCTTCTTCATTTCTTCCGACAATCACAATGACTATGTCCCCATCTTGTATATTCACTTAAATTCAATTTTCCATCTTTATCTTGATCAAAAATTTCGAAAATTTTCTTCACTTCAACTTCTTCCAATTTGAAATAATCTTTCATATCTTGTGATGTTAATAATCCATCATGATCCGTATCAACTTTCTCAAAAACCTTGATTGAATTTAATTCCTTCTGCCAAACTTTGTATTCCTCATAATCAATTTTCCCATCACCATTTCTATCAAAATTTTCAAATAATTTCTTTGTTTCTTCTTGATCCAAATTATAATATTTTCTCACTTCATCAAAAGATAAAAATCATCGCAATCTTCATCAATAATATCAAAGAAATACTTGAAAATCACATTTCGCTGCCAAGTTCTATATTCGCAAAAATCGAGTTTTTTCTTTCCATTCACATCAAATTTATCAAATACTTTTTGAACCTCTTCATTTGTTAAATTGTAATAATTCTTGATTTCCTCAAATTCAACAAAACCATCATGATTCACATCAATTTTATCAAATTCCTCATTCATTTCCCTTCTTTTTCTCCAATGAGAATACTCTTCAAAATCAAGTTTTCCATCTTTATTAAAATCATGCTTTTCAAAAATCATTTCAACTTCCAAATCATTCAAATTGAAATATTTCTTCAATTCTTCGCAATCAATTTTTCCATCTTTATTTTCATCAACTTTTTCAAATTCACTCTCAAGAATCCAATTTGAAAATTCCATAAAATCTAATTTTCCATTTTGATTTAAATCATATTTTTTCATAATTTCATTTGCTTTTTTTTCTTCCATTTGTGAAAATTCAATTAGTTCTTTGATTGTTACAAATCCATCTTTATTTTTATCTGCTAATTTAAATTTCTCAAAGCATCTACTCATTTTTAAATTTTTGAAAAATTAAAAAATGAAAAAATAAAAAATGAAAAATAAAAAAAAAAAAAAAAATAAAAATTAAACTATATAAATAATTTATTTATATTTTTTTTGCATTAAATAATTTTAGTACAGTTCTTCTTACATTTCTTACTTATTTTTTATTACATTTGCAATTTAATTTGAATTTGAATTTAATTTTAATTTTGAATTTGAATTTGAATTTGAATTTGAATTTGAATTTGAATTTGATTTTGAATTTGAATTTTTTTTTGATTTTAATTTTGAATTTGATTTTGATTTTGAATTTTTGATTTTGATTTTTTTATTTGATTTTGATTTTGATTTTGAATTTTGATTTTTAATTTAATTTTGATTTTTTAATTTGAATTTGATTTTGAATTTTGAATTTGAATTTGAATTTGAATTTGAATTTTGAATTTGATTTTTGAATTTGAATTTGAATTTGAATTTTGAATTTAAATTTGAATTTAAATTTGAATTTGAATTTGAATTTGAATTTGATTTTGAATTTGATTTTGAATTTGATTTTGATTTTGATTTTGATTTTGAATTTGAATTTGAATTTGAATTTTTGAATTTTGAATTTGAATTTGAATTTGAATTTAACGATTTTGAATTTGATTTTGAATTTGAATTTTGAATTTGAATTTGAATTTGAATTTTGAATTTTGATTTGAATTTGATTTGAATTTGAATTTTGAATTTGAATTTGAATTTTAAAAAGTTGAATTTTTTGATTTGAATTTGAATTTAATTTTATTTGATTTTTGATTTTTGAATTTCTAATTTGAAATTTGAATTTAAATTTGAATTTGATTTCATTTGATTTTTGAATTTGATTTTGAATTTCTAATTTGAAATTTAAATTCTTGATTTTGAATTTAAATTTGAATATTTTGATTTCAATTTCTAATTGAATTGAAATTTAAATTTGATTTTGATTTTGATTTTGAATTTCAATTTAAATTGGATTGAAATTTAAATTCTTATTTTTGATTTCAATTTCTAATTGAATTGAAATTTAAATTCTGATTTAGAATTTAAACTCTTATTTTTGATTTCAATTTCTAATTGAATTGAAATTTAAACTATTATTTTTGATTTCAATTTCTAATTGAATTGAAATTTAAATTTGATTTAGAATTTAAACTCTGATATTTGATTTCAATTTCTATTTAAATTGAAATTTAAATTTTTTTTTCAATTTCTATTATTTTTGATTTCAATTTCTAATTGAATTGAAATTTAAACTCTTATTTTTGATTTCAATTTCTAATTGAATTGAAATTTAAACTATTATTTTTGATTTCAATTTCTATTTAAATTGAAATTTAAATTCTGATATTTGATTTCAATTTCTAATTGAATTGAAATTTAAATTCTGATTTAGAATTTAAACTCTTATTTTTGATTTCAATTTCTAATTGAATTGAAATTTAAATTATTATTTTTGATTTCAATTTCTAATTGAATTGAAATTTAAATTCTGATTTAGAATTTAAACTCTGATATTTGATTTCAATTTCTATTTAAATTGAAATTTAAATTATTATTTTTGATTTCAATTTCTAATTGAATTGAAATTTAAATTCTTATTTTTGATTTCAATTTCTATTTAAATTGAAATTTAAATTCTTATTTTTGATTTCAATTTCTAATTGAATTGAAATTTAAATTCTGATATTTGATTTCAATTTCTAATTGAATTGAAATTTAAATTCTGATTTTTGATTTCAATTTCTAATTGAATTGAAATTTAAATTCTTATTTAGAATTTAAATTCTTATTTTTGATTTCAATTTCTATTTAAATTGAAATTTAAATTCTTATTTTTGATTTCAATTTCTAATTGAATTGAAATTTAAATTCTGATTTAGAATTTAAACTCTGATATTTGATTTCAATTTCTAATTGAATTGAAATTTAAACTCTTATTTTTGATTTCAATTTCTAATTGAATTGAAATTTAAATTCTTATTTTTGAATTTAAATTCTTATTTTTGATTTCAATTTCTAATTGAATTGAAATTTAAACTCTGATTTTGAATTTAAACTCTGATTTTTGATTTCAATTTCTAATTGAATTGAGATTTAAACTCTTATTTTTGATTTCAATTTCTAATTGAATTGAAATTTAGATTTGATTTGAATTTGAATTTTGATTTTTGATTTCTTTAACTCTGATAATTTTTCCATGAATATAAGGGTGTTTATTTTTCAACCCCATTTTCTCTTCAAGAATTTTTATAACATATCTCCTTTTGTTTCTCAAATTAGAACGTTTTGAGTTTGTTATTAAAAGATTAATAACTTCATTTTTGAAGCAAACTTGATCAGGAACTTCCCCATATTTTTTGAAATTTTGAAATGTATTTGGTTTCCATCCATCAAAAAATTGAGGATATTTCCCACATAATTGGTCAAGTTGGAATCCAATTCTTTTTCCGTTTCTTTTTCCAGTTTTTCTGTTTTTGATCCTTTTTCCAGTTTTGTTTGTTACAGGTTGAACTTTTCTTTTGGTTCTTTTTTTTATATTTTGGTTTCTTGGATTTTGTCTTTTTGGATTTGTAACTTTTCGATTTAGATTTGTAACTTGATTTGGATTTGGAACTTTTCGATTTAGATTTGGAACTTGATTTGGATTTGAAACTTTTCGATTTGGATTTGGAACTTGATTTAGATTTGGAACTTTTCGATTTGGATTTGAAACTTGATTTAGATTTGGAACTTTTCGATTTGGATTTGAAACTTGATTTGGATTTGAAACTTTTCGATTTGGATTTGGAACTTGATTTGGATTTGGAACTTGTTTGACATCAATTACACTAACTAAATCAGAATCGCCAAAAAGACCTTTATTATCAACTTTTTCTGTGTTAAAATAGTCATGATTTGTGAATCTTTTTG
Organism: Anaeramoeba ignava; assembly: GCA_028826165.1. Taxonomy (NCBI): domain Eukaryota; family Anaeramoebidae; genus Anaeramoeba; species Anaeramoeba ignava. Next base: position 92,384 of record JAPDFW010000130.1, on the reverse strand, counting down.
ATTGAGAATCATTTGGAACAAAAATGGTTTTGTTTCTGAATTGAATTTCTTGAGTTTCTTCATTTTCTTCAGTTAATTCAATCTCTGAGATAAATTGATTTGATTTGGGTTCATCTTTATTACCAACTTTTTCTGTGTTAAAATAATCATGATTTGTGAATCTTTTTGATTGGGAATCATTTGGAACAAAAATGGTTTTGTTTCTGAATTGAATTTCTTGAGTTTCTTCAGTTTCTTCAGTTAATTCAATCTCTTCAATTTCTTCAGTTAATTCAATCTCTTCATTTTCTTGAGTTAATTCAATCTCTTCATTTTCTTCAGTTAATTCAATCTCTGAGATAAATTGATTTGATTTGGGTTCATCTTTATTACCAACTTTTTCTGTGTTAAAATAATCATGATTTGTGAATCTTTTTGATTGGGAATCATTTGGAACAAAAATGGTTTTGTTTCTGAATTGAATTTCTTGAGTTTCTTCAGTTTCTTCAGTTAATTCAATCTCTTCAATTTCTTGAGTTAATTCAATCTCTTCATTTTCTTCAGTTAATTCAATCTCTTGATTTTCTTGAGTTAATTCAATTTCTGAGATAAATTGATTTGATTTGGGTTCATCTTTATTACCAACTTTTTCTGTGTTAAAATAATCATGATTTGTGAATCTTTTTGATTGAGAATCATTTGGAACAAAAATGTTTTTGTTTCTGAATTGAATTTCTTGAGTTTCTTCATTTTCTTCAGTTAATTCAATCTCTTCAGTTTCTTGAGTTAATTCAATCTCTTCATTTTCTTCAGTTAATTCAATCTCTTCATTTTCTTGAGTTAATTCAATCTCTTCATTTTCTTCAGTTAATTCAATCTCTGAGATAAATTGATTTGATTTGGGTTCATCTTTATTATCAACTTTTTCTGTGTTAAAATAATCATGATTTGTGAATCTTTTTGATTGGGAATCATTTGGAACAAAAATGGTTTTGTTTCTGAATTGAATTTCTTGAGTTTCTTCATTTTCTTCAGTTAATTCAATCTCTTCATTTTCTTGAGTTAATTCAATCTCTTCATTTTCTTCAGTTAATTCAATTTCTGAGATAAATTGATTTGATTTGGGTTCATCTTTATTATCAACTTTTTCTGTGTTAAAATAATCATGATTTGTGAATCTTTTTGATTGGGAATCATTTGGAACAAAAATGGTTTTGTTTTTGGATTGAAATAATTGACGTAACTCAACTAGATATTGACTAGAATCTCTATCTTCATCAACATTAAGCAGATCTTCCCAATAATCCTCTGTGAGCATTTCAGAAATGATTTAAATTAAAAACAAAATAAAAAAACAAATTGAAAATAAAATAAAAAGCAAATTGAAAATTGAAAATTGAAAATTTAAAATTTGATCATTTTTTTTATTCCAAAAACAAAAATAAAAATAAAATAAAATACGACAACTTTTTATTTAAAAAAATATCAAAAATATTAATAGAATTAAATTAATATTTAAATTAGTTTTTATTTTTAAATTAAGTAAATAAACACTTTTTTTAAAAAGTGGACTTTTTCCTTTTTTTCCTTTTTTCCTTTTTTCCTTTTTTGAAAATATCAAAAATATTAATAGGATTAAATTAATATTTAAATTAGTTTTTGTTTCTAAATTAAATAATTAAATAAATTTATTATTAAATTATATAATTTACTTCTTTTATTTTTGATAAATTTATTATTAAAAATATTAATTAAAAAAATATCAAAAATATTAATAGATTAAATTAATATTTAAATTAGTTTTATTTCTAAATTAATTGAATAAATAAATTTATTATTAAATTATATAATTTACTTCTTTTATTTTTGATAAATTTATTATTAAAAATATTAATTAAAAAAATATCAAAAATATTAATAGAATTAAATTAATATTTAAATTAGTTTTTATTTCCAAATTAATTGAATAAATAAATTTATTATTAAATTATATAATTTACTTCTTTTATTTTTGATAAATTTATTATTAAAAATATTAATATAAAAAATATCAAAAATATTAATATGATTAAATTAATATTTAAATTAGTTTTATTTCTAAATTAATTGAATAAATAAATTTATTATTAAATTATATAATTTACTTCTTTTATTTTTGATAAATTTATTATTAAAAATATTAATTAAAAAAATATCAAAAATATTAATAGAATTAAATTAATATTTAAATTAATTTTTGTTTTTAAATTTATCATGAATAGTTTTATTGATTTTTAATTTTGATCAAATTTCTTTTAAAAAATTTTAATTAAAAAGAAAAAAAAAAATACTTTCATCAAACTCCCCAAAAAAGCAAAAAAAAAAGAAAAATTTTTTCCAATTAAAAATAAAATTGAAAATTAAAATCAAAATTAAAATGTTTTGATCAAAAAAAAAAAAAAGGAAAAGAAGGCAAAAAAAGAATTTAAAAGCAAAAAAAAATAATAAAAAATATCATTTCATTTTTCTTCAAATCAAATTTAAAAGAAAATGTGTGAATTTTTCAGAAATTTCAAATCAGCAGATACTAATAAAGATGGATTCCTTCAAGCAGAAGAAATTAAAACATTTTTCAAATTAGATGATGCAGCAGTTAAAGAAATACTTGAGAAATTTGATGCAAACAAAGATGGAAAATTGGGTTTTTATGAATATTCTAATTGGCTTTTGAAAACAGAATTTGAGAAAGTTGATACAAACAAAGATGGAAAAATTCAACCAGAAGAATTAAAAGCATATTTCAAACTTGATGATGAAACAGTTAAAGCAATTTTTGCAAAAGCAGATTGGAATAAAGATGGAGTTTTGGAAATTGATGAATATTCACATTGGAGACATTTCCATAAATTGAAGGAAGAATTCAATGAAGCTGATTTGAATAAAGATGGATTCCTTCAACCAGATGAAGTTAAGAAATATCACGGATTGGAAGATGTTACTGGTATTTTTGAGAAATATGATGCTGATAAGGATGGAAAACTTGATTTCAAAGAATATGCTATTTGGAGAATGGATGAACTTCTTAAATACTTCTTTGATATCATTGATACTAATAAAGATGGATTCCTTCAACCTGAAGAAATGAAAGCTTTCACTGGATTTGATGATGCTAAAATTAAAGAACTTTTTGATGTTTATGATGTTAATAAAGATGGAAAACTTGATTTTGATGAATACAAAGCAATGAAAAAGGAATTACAAGCAAAGAAAGTGTTTGACAAAGCAGATACTAATAAAGATGGATTTCTTCAACCTGAAGAATTGAAAGCCTTTTTCAAACTTGATGATGCTGTAGTTAAAGAAATTTTTGATAAATTTGATGAAAACAAAGATGGAAAACTTGATTTGAAAGAATATATTAAATGGGCTCATAGTTGCCAAGAAAAAAAATGAGCAAAAAAAAAAATTTTTTTCTTTTTTCTTTGATTCATTCCACTTTTTTCTTTTTTCTTTTTTCTTTTTTCTTTTTCTTTTTTCTTTTTTCTTTTTTCTTTTCCTTTTTCTTTTTCTTTCAAAAAAAAAAATAAAAAAATCCAAAATTCCAAATTATTTTTTTTTTGGAAGTTGTTCTTTTAAATTTGAATTAATTATTTGGTAATAATCTTCAGCATCAGATAATTCTTGAATAACTTTATTTGATAATTTTTCATCAAGCAAATTAGTATAAAGAAACTTAACAACAGAATTAACAGCTTCAAAAGATTTTCCACTGTAATCATTAACTTTATTCGAATCATCCTGAACACTGACAAACATTCCTCGATATAAATCACTTCTAGCCATCAAGATAATTTTATGAGCAAGAATTTCTTTACCATCAACAATGATTGTGAAATCCATTGAATCTTTATCTTCATACATTTTGGCAAATGCTTCTCCTACTCCTTTTGCTCCAGTATGAAGATAAAAATCATTTATTCCTAATTGAACCATCATTTCTTTCATTTCTTGATAGTTTTCTGATGGTAAACATTTGCCATAAATCCATGCAATAAAAGTTGCCACTTGTTTCTCAGAAAACTCAGTTAAAATTGCTTTTAAATTATCTGTCAAATCTTTGCCAATTCTTGCATATAAAAATTGTTTATGAAGATTATATTGTTTTTCGAAAAATGGGAATTCAATATCGCATCCTTCTTTTCTTTCATAAATACCCATAATAGATTTTGGAAGTGCTGTGATTTTATCATAAATTTGTTTAATTGGTTCATAATTTAAAAAATCCTAAAAAAACAAAAACAGTTTCATTTTTAATTTAAAATTCGTTTTGAAAATTAAAATTGTAATTAAAATTATACTGTTAAATCTTCTGGATCTGCACCATAACTAAGTAAATGATGTAAAACTTGCATTTGAGAAGGTGACATATTCCTTTGTACTCTTGATAGAAAAATACCTAAAGGTTTTTTTCCCTAAAAAACAAAGAAAAGAATTTACTTAATTTTCTTTTGGGAAATTTCCTTTTAAAATCAAAATATTTTACAGAATTCTAATTAAAAATAAAAAGTAAAAAAGAAGAATATAAAATGTTCCAATTAATTTCCAACTAATAGAAAAATATTATTTATATTATATATATATATATATATATATTACATTAATATGATTCACATCAACACCTGAATCAAGAAGCACTTCAAGAGCTCCAACAATTTCATAAGGATTTTCTAAAAGAGTACAAAGCGGAGAATTTCCCTAAAAAAGGAAATATTAATTTAATGTTTTTTTTTTGGAATATTTTAAAATACTTTCTAATAACATAAAAATAAAAATAAAAATTAAAATTAAATTTCTTTCTCTTTCTCTTTTTTTAAATTTTACATTCTAGTTTATTTATCATTTTGATTAATAAAAAAAAATTTTTATTCCTTTTTTGATTAATTAATTTTATGAAATACATCCAAAGACATTGAATTAGCTCCATGAATTAAAAGTAAAGAAATTATATCTTTGTTACGAGAAGTTGCTGCATGATGTATTGCAAATGATTCTCCCTTAATTTATAAAATATCAATATAATTAAATTATATATAAAAAAAGAAGAAACTAAAAACAGAAATTTAATATCAATCAAAATTTACAACCTTTTATTTATATTAATATTTTAAATATTTATTTATAAATATATTTTTTATATTAATTACTGGTAAATTTGGATCTGCTCCATTTTCAAGTAATAATTTTACAAAATCATATCCTCTTGTTATTGCTTGAGTCAAAGGTGATTGATGCTTTAAAAATTTTATAAATAATCAAAATATAAATATAAATATAAATATTTTTTGTTTTTTGTTTTGTTTTTTTGTTTACTTTTCCCCAAGCATCTCTTGTTCCATTTGGATTCGCTTTATGTTCAAGTAATAATTTGATAATTTCAATTTTTGATTTTGCGATTAAATCAATAAATTCATGGTCACTCTTTATTTATTAAAAATGTTTTATTAGATTTATATATTTTTTTTTCAAAAGAAAAGAAAACATTTGAAAATGATCATTACAATCTTAATTTCTGTTCCTGAATCATAAAGTAATTTAACAATTTCTTCAGAATCGTTTTGAATAGCAAAGCTTATTGCTCCAATACCCTAATTAAAATATTTTTAAAAGAAGATATTTTCTTTTAAAACTAATTTTAAAAAAATTACTTCCTAAAAAAAAAATTCAAAATAAAATTAATAAGAGAATTGGAATTTAAATTAAATTAAATTAAATTAAATTTTTTTTACTTTCTATTAGAAAATAAAAATATTAAAACAAATTCTTTCCTAAATTATTTTTTTTCCCAATTCTAACATTTGTAAGAGAAGTATCAGCACCAGCATCAATTAACAATTTCAAAAGCTCAAGTGAAGCTCCATTTGCAACAGCAAAATGAAAAGGGGTTTCATCCTAAATTATGATAAATTTTAGATCAAAAAGAATATTTTATTTAAAAAATAATAAACAAACCAACTATAAAAATTAAAGATTAAGATTAAAAATTAAAATTATTTTCTTATTGAATTTAATATTTTTTACATTCTAAAAAGAAATTAAATTAATCAATACTTTTTTTTTTTGATTAATTTTTTTTATTATACATTAAGAACATTTGGATCAAATCCACTTAATAAAGTTTTAACGAAATTTATTGGAGCATTATAATGAACAGCATAATGCAATAAAGTATTATCCTAATAAAATTATAATAAAATTATTATTATTATTATTAAAAATTACAAACAAAATTTACAATCTAATCAAAAAATTTTTTCAATTAATCCAAAAAAATATAAATATTTATGAATTTTCTTTTACATAAGATTTGTATTCATTTGCAGGTTTTTTAAGAGATTTATAAATTAAATCCAAAATTGATTCAGATCTTTCATGTTTAATTGCTTTTTCTAATAAAGAAGCCTAAAATTAAAATCAAAATTAAAAAAAAAAGAAAAAGATTAATGTATATTAATTGTAAAAATGAAAAGAAAATGGATCATTTTACAAATTCGGGTTGATTTTCCAAAGTTGTTTTTGTTCTTGCATCAAAAAATAATTCAAAAACTTTTTCTTCTAAATCCATTTTGAAAATGTAATCAAAATAATCATAATCAAACTTTCGAAATTTGGAATAAAAATATAAATTAAGATTTAATCTTTTTTTTTTTTAAAATGATAAATCTATTGGAAAAAAAAGGGTTTTACATTCTTTTTTTTTTTTTTTTTTTGATAAGAAATTAAATTTTGTTTTTTGGATTGAATTATTTTTATTAATTTTTTTTTTTACATTTTTGATACTAAAGTTAATATCTCCTTTAAGAAGGATTTTCAAAATATCAATATCAAGATTTTCCATCATCAAATACATAATTGGGGTATTTCCCTAATCAATATAATAAATATGGAAATTAAATTAAATTAAATTAAATTTAAAAAAAAAATTTACACTCTTAAATTTTAATTAAATTTTAATTATTTAGAAACTATATTATTTTTCTTTTAAAATTATTTACAGACTAACAAATAAAATAATAAAATAATAAAATAAATTTTGAATAAAAATAATAAAATAAATCAAACATTTGTTTCATTTGGATTTGCTTTTAAATCAATAAGTGTTGAAAATACTTGAGGTGTACAATGAAATTTAACAGCATAATGAAGAGGAGTAAATTTCTATTAAATTTGAAAAACAAAAACAAAAATCTTTTTTAAATTTTGTTTTCTATAATAGATTTAAATTAAGATTTATTTACAAAAGGTTCCTATTTGTGTTTTTTTTTTTTTGAATTTTAATTTTAAATTTTAAATTTTAATTTTTATTTTGATTTTTTATTTTTTATTTTTACATCTTTTTCATTAATTTTTCCAGAATTTTTTTTAAAAAATTGTTGAATTGCTGAAGAATCTGAAGTTTCAAAAGCTTGAACAATACCTTTTGAAGTCATAACAAAAAGAAAAGAAAAGAAAAATGAAAAATGAAAAATGAAAAATGATTTTATTTTTTATTTTCCAAAAAGAGAGAAACAACAAAAACAAAACAAAAACAAAAACAAAAGAAATTAAAATGAAGTTTGAAATGGAATTCATTAAAATTGTTTTGGAAATTGATTCAAATTAAATGAATCAAAAAAAAAGAAAGAAAGAAAGAAAGAAAGAAAGAAAGTGGAATTCATTGAAAAAAAAAGAAAATTGATTAAAATTGATTAAAATTGCTCATTTCTTTTTTGAATCAAATCTGCTTCGTCTCCATTTAATGTATTCTTTCAAATCAAGTTTTCCATCTTTGTTTTCATCAAATTTATCAAAAATTTCTTTAATTGCAGCATCATCAAGTTTGAAAAAAGCTTTCAATTCTTCAGGTTGAAGAAATCCATCTTTATTAGTATCAACTTTGTCAAAGAGTTTCTTTGATTTCATTTCCTTTTTCATTGTTTTAAATTCAGTAAAATCAAGTTTTCCATCTTTATCAACATCATAAGTATCAAAAAGTTCTTTAATTTTAGCATCATCAAATCCATAAAAAGCTTTGAGTTCTTCAGGTTGAAGGAATCCATCTTTATTAGTATCAATGATATCAAAGAAGTATTTAAGAACAACTTCCATTCTCCAATGAATGTATTCAAAACGGTCAAGTTTTCCATCTTTATCAGCATCATATTTCTCAAAAATATCAGCAACATCTTCCAATCCGTGATATTTCTTAACTTCATCTGGTTGAAGGAATCCATCTTTGTTTAAATCAGCTTCATTGAATTCTTCCTTCAATTTATGGAAATGTCTCCAATGTGAATATTCATCAAGTTCTAAAATTCCATCTTTATTCCAATCTGCTTTCTCAAAAACTACCTTAACTGTTTCATCATCAAGTTTGAAATATGCTTTTAATTCTTCTGGTTGAATTTTTCCATCTTTGTTTGTGTCAACTTTCTCAAATTCTGTTTTCATAAGCCAATTCAAGTATTCATAATAACTTAATTTTCCATCTTTGTTTGCATCAAATTTCTCAAGTATTTCTTTAACTGCTGCATCATCTAATTTGAAAAATGTTTTAATTTCTTCTGCTTGAAGGAATCCATCTTTATTAGTATCTGCTGATTTGAAATTTCTGAAGTATTCAGACATTTTCTTTTAAATTTGATTTGAAGAAAAATGAAATGATATTTTTTATTATTTTTTTTTGCTTTTAAATTCTTTTTTTGCCTTCTTTTCCTTTTTTTTTTTTTTGATCAAAACATTTTAATTTTATTTTTAATTTTGATTTTTAATTTTATCTTTATTTAATTTTTTGCTGAGTTGTTAATTTTTTTTTCAATTAAAAATCAAAAATTCAAAATAAAAATTCAAATCAAAATTAATAATTTATTTTCTTATTGAATCAAAAAGTGGAATAAATTAAAAATTCAAAATCAAAATTAAAAATTAAAATACAAATTAAAAATAATAATTTATTTTCTTATTGAATCAAAAAGTGGAATAAATCAAAAATCAAAAATTAAAATTCAAAATTAAAATAAAAATTAAAAATAAAAATCAATAATTGATTTTCTTATTGAATCAAAAAGTGGAATAAATCAAAAATCAAAATTAAAATTCAAATCAAAATTAAAATTAAAATTAATAATTTATTTTCTTATTGAATCAAAAAGTGGAATAAATCAAAAATTAAAATTCAAAATTAAAATTAAAATCAAAATTAAAATCAATAATTTATTTTCTTATTGAATCAAAAAGTGGAATAAATCAAAAATCAAAATTAAAATTCAAAATTAAAAATTAAAATTAAAATCAATAATTTATTTTCTTATTGAATCAAAAAGTGGAATAAATCAAAAATTAAAAATTAAAATTAAAATCAAAAATCAATAATTTATTTTCTTATTGAATCAAAAAGTGGAATAAATCAAAAATTAAAAAAAAAAAATTGAATTGAAAAATTGAATTGAAAAATGAATTGAAAAATGAATTGAAAAATTGAATTGAAAAATAATTGAAAAATAATTGAAAAATGAATTGAAAAATGAATTGAAAAATAATTGAAAAATTGAATTGAAAAATGAATTGAAAAATGAATTGGAAAATTGAATTGAAAAATAATTGAAAAATGAATTGAAAATTGAATTGAAAAATTGAATTGATTTCTTGATTTAATTGAATTGACTTAATCTCCATTTAAGATATTCACTTAAATTAAGTTTTCCATCTTTGTTTTCATCAAATTTATCAAGAACTTCCTTAACTGCTGCATCATCAAGTTTGAAAAAAGCTTTAATTTCTTCAGGTTGAAGGAAACCATCTTTATTACTATCAGCTTTATCAAACATTGGTTTAACCAACTTTTCTAATTGCATTCTTCTAAATTCTGCGAAATCAATTCTATCATCTTTGTTATGATCATAAGCATCGAAAATACGTTTGATTTTAGCATCATCTAATCCAGTATAAGCTTTGAGTTCATCTGGTTCAATAGTTCCATCGTGATCAGTATCAATAATTTGATAAAAATAATCAAGAAGAACATCAATTCTCCAATTAAGATATTCTTTGAAATCAAGTTTTCCATCCTTATTGAGATCATATTTCTCATAAACTCCAGTAACATCTTCCAATCCGTGATATTTCTTAACTTCATCTGGTTGAAGGAATCCATCTTTATTCAAATCAGCTTCGAAAAATTCTTGTCTTGGTTTGTATAATTTTCTCCATAATGCATATTCATCATATTCCAAAAATCCATCTTTGTTTAAATCGGCTTTTGCAAAAATTACCTTTAACATTTCATCACTAAGTTTGAAATATGCTTTTAATTCTTCTGGTTGAATTTTTCCATCTTTGTTTGTATCAACTTTCTCAAATTCTGTTTTCAAAATCCAATCCATGTATTCATAATAACTTAATTTTCCATCTTTGTTTGCATCAAATTTCTCAAAGATTTCTTTAACTGCTGCATCATCTAATTTGAAAAATGTTTTAATTTCTTCTGCTTGAAGGAAACCATCTTTATTAGTATCTGCTGATTTGAAATTTCTGAAGAATTCACACATTTTCTTTTAAATTTGATTTGAAGAAAAATGAAAAAATATTTTAATTATTTTTTTGCTTTTAAATTCTTTTTTTGCCTTCTTTTTTGAATTGATCTTTTTTATTAAAATTTAAACACAAATTTATTTAATTTATTTTTCCATTTGTAATTTTTTTGAGAAGCGAATCTAAAAGAAACTTTCCAAAAAAATATTTAAAAAGAAAATTAATTCAAAAAAAAGAATTGAATATTAAATATTGAATTGAATTAAATATTAAATATTAAATTGAATTAAATATTAAATATTAAATTGAATTAAATTGAATTAAATTGAATATTAAATATTGAATTAAATTAAAAATATTGAATTAAATAATATTGAATTGAATATTAAATATTAAATATTAAATATTAAATATTGAATTGAATATTAAATATTAAAATAATTGAATATGAATATTAATATTGAATTTAAATATTGAATTAAATATTGAATTAAATATTGAATTAAATATTGAATATTAAATATTGAATTAAATAAATATTGAAATGAATATTTATTAATATAATTGAATATTGAATGAATAAATATTGAATAAATTAAAATTGAAATATTAAATTGAAATTTGAATTGAATATTAAATTGAATATTGGTAAATATAAATATTAAATTGAAATGAAAATATTGAATATTAAATATTGAATTAAATATTGAAATATTAAATATTGAATTAAATATTGAATATTGAAAATATTGAATATTGGAATGAATATTAAAATAAATGAATTAAATATTAAATTAAAATAATAAATTGAATATTAAAATAAATTGAATATTAAATATATTAAATATTAAATATTAAAATTAAATTAAATATTGAATTGAAATATTAAAAATGAATATTAAATTAAATATTAAATATAATTAAATAATTATTTGAATATTGAATATTGAAATAAATTGAATATTAAATATTGAATTGAATATTGAAAATATTGATTTGAATAAATATTAAATTGGAACAAATATTGAATTAAATATTGAATATTAAATATTGAATTAAATATTGAATATTAAATATTGAATTAAATATTGAATAATTAAATTGAATATTAAATTGAATATTAAATATTGAATTAAATATTGAAATATTAAATTGATATTGAAATATTAAATATATTTGAATTAAAATAAAATAAAAATATTATTAATATTGAATTAAAATATTGAATATTAAATATTAAATTGAATTGAATTGGATTAAAAAAAATAAAAAGAATAAAAAGAAATTGAAAAGTTTCCTCTTTTAAAAAAAAAGGTAAGTTTGTTTATCTCTTTTTCAAAAAAAAAAATGGAACGAAATTAAAAAAAAAAAAAATGGAAAATGGTTGATTAATTGAAAAATAATTGATTGGTAAAAAGAAAATTGATTAAAATTGATTAAAATTGCTTATTTCTTTTGGTCGCATTTGCTGTGAGTCCATTTAATGTATTCTTTAAGATTAAGTTTTCCATCTTTGTTCTCATCAAATTTGTCAAAGATTTCTTTAATTGCAGCATCATCAAGTTTGAAGTAAGCTTTAATTTCTTCAGGTTGAAGGAAACCATCTTTATTGGTATCAACTTTGTCGAAGAATTTCTTAGCCATCAATTCCATTTTTAATGTCTTGTATTCAGCAAAATCAAGTTTTCCATCTTTATTAACATCATAAGCATCATAAATTCCCTTGACTTTAGCATCATCAAATCCAGTGAAAGCTTTGAATTCTTCTGGTTGAAGGAATCCATCTTTGTTGGTATCAATGATATCAAAGAAGTATTTAAGAATAACATCAGTTCTCCAGTTAAGGAATTCTTTGTAGTCAAGTTTTCCATCTTTGTTAAGATCATATTTATCAAAAACTCCAGTAACATCTTCCATTGAGAAGTATTTGTTGACTTCATCAGGTTGAAGGAATCCATCTTTGTTTAAATCAGCTGCATCAAATTCTTCCTTCATTTTGGCATATTGTCTCCAATGTGCATATTCATCAATTTCCAAAACTCCATCTTTGTTTAAATCGGCTTTTTCGAAAATTGCTTTAACTGCTTCATCACTAAGTTTGAAATATGCTTTTAATTCTTCTGGTTGAATTTTTCCATCTTTGTTTGTGTCAACTTTCTCAAATTCTGTTTTCATGATCCAATCTGCATATTCGTAGAAACTGAGTTTTCCATCTTTGTTTGCATCAAATTTAGCAAAGATATCATTAACTGCTGCATCATCTAATTTGAAAAATGTTTTCATTTCTTCTTTTTGAAGGAAACCATCGTGATTAGTATCTGCTGATCTGAAATTTCTGAAGAATTCACACATTTTCTTTTATTAAATTTTAAAAATTTAATTTAATTTGATTTGATTTGAAGAATAAAAGTGAAAAAAAAAGAAAATTTTATTTATTTTTTTACTTTTAAATCATTTTTTTGCCTGCATTTCATTTTGATCTTTTTTATTTTTAATTTTCTTTTTTTTCTTTTATTTTAAATTTAAATAAATTTTATATTAATATAAGTTAATTTTATGATATTTTAATTTTTGCTCTTTTTAATTTAATTTTAAATTTAATTTTAATTTTTAATTAATTTTAATTTACTTTCCAATTTTTGATCTGTTGGGGTATTTTATTAATAAATTAAAAAATAATTTTTTTTTTGCTTTTTGCTTTTTTTTATTAAAAAATAAAATTAAAAATAAAAAAAACAGAAGATGATTAAGCATTTGTTTTTTTAAATTTAAAAAGTAAAATAAAAAAATAAAGGGGAGTTTATTACTAAAAAAATAAAAACAACACGTAATCAATAAAATAAATTTAATCAAAAATTTTAATAACAAAAATTATTTTTTAAATCTTATTAAATTCATTCCACTTTTTTATTTCACTTTTTCTTTTTTAATTACTATTAAATCTTATTAAAATTATTATTAAATTTATTCCACTTTTTCTTTTTTAATTATTATTAAATTTATTATTAAAATTATTATTAAATTTATTATTAAATTTATTATTAAATTTATTATTAAATTTATTATTAAATTTATTATTAAAATTATTATTAAAATTATTATTAAATTTATTATTAAAATTATTATTAAAATTTATTATTATTAAAATTATTATTAAAATTATTATTAAAATTATTATTAAAATTATTATTAAATTTATTATTAAATCTATTATTAAATTTATTATTAAATCTATTATTAAATTTATTATTAAAATTATTATTATTAAAATTATTATTAAAATTATTATTAAATTTATTATTAAATTTATTATTAAATTTATTATTAAATTTATTATTAAAATTATTATTAAATTTATTATTAAATTTATTCCACTTTTTATTCCAATTTTTCTTTTTAAAATTATTATTAAAATTATTATTAAAATTATTATTAAAATTATTAAAATTATTATTAAAATTATTCCATTTTTATTCCACTTTTTAAAAATTATTATTAAATTTATTATTAAAATTATTATTAAAATTATTATTAAAATTATTATTAAAATTATTATTAAAATTATTATTAAAATTATTATTAAAATTTATTATTAAATTATTAAATTTATTAAAATTATTAAAATTATTATTAAATTTATTATTAAAATTATTATTAAAATTATTATTAAAATTATTATTAAAATTATTATTAAATTTATTATTAAATTTATTATTAAAATTATTATTAAAATTTATTATTAAAATTATTATTAAATTTATTATTAAAATTATTAAAATTTATTCCACTTTTTTATTCCACTTTTTCTTTTTTAATTATTATTAAAATTATTATTAAATTTATTAAAATTATTAAATTTATTAAATTTATTAAATTTATTAAATTTATTAAATTTATTAAATTTATTAAATTTATTAAAATTATTAAAATATTCAAAATTATTAAAATTATTAAAATATTCAAAATGTTTCTTCTCATAAATCATCCTTGTTTGCGCCGAAAATACCCTATTTCTAAATTCCCATTTTCTAATCCAATAATAATAAACCCTTTGGGAATGAACGAAATTGAACATATTTTTTGTTCCAAATTAATATTTTGCATATATTTCAAATCATACAACCTTAGAGTTTCAAGTAATCCCTTCTCTCCTCCAGCAATTAAACACTCAAAATCAGGAGTGACTTCAAGACAAGAAATAGATTGTGACGAAACTACCTCTCTTAACAAATACCCGTTGATGGTAAATAATCTCAGATTGTTTGAGTTCTCTGAAAATGTGATAATACATCCTTCTTTGGAAAGCTTAATTATCGAAATCGGTTGCTTATCCACAATATTGATTGTTTGGATATGCTTCCCTTTGTTCAGCGTGTGGATGATCATCTTCCCATCAATAGAACCACTCACAACAATGTCATATTCAACTGAAATTGCAACACTCTTGATTTCTTGTTCGTGTTCAAAAAAAATATGTTTTGGTATTTCTTTCACTTCTCCTTGCTTTTCATCAAATTCCCAAACAATCGTTGTCGTGTCTTTGGATCCTGTAACTATATAATTCTGATCCATTGACAGACACCCAACAACATCCTTGTGCTTGGAAATACTTTGCACCATTTTGTAATTCCCAACCTCAAATATTTTGAAACTGTCATCGCAAAACCCACAACAAATCAAAAAATGTCCGTTTTTGTCAACAACAAAACACTCAGAAAAATTGCTTATATCCTGCGCAAAAGGCACTCCAATTTGTGGCTTCTTTTCAAGTTTCGAATCCAACTCAATTTTGAAGGGATCGCTCAATTTGAAATCCAAAAAAAACCACAAATGCTTCCCAATAACCCTCTCGCGATCCAGAGTGATAATTTTGTCTTGATCTCCGGTTATCGACATCCCCTGTGGAACTGGTATGAAAAATGTCGATATGATAGGTTGAGTGCTAATTTTGAAGTTCTTCAAACTGAATGATTGGAAAAGAAGAATATTTTTCCATTCAAAAAAATCGGTTTGCTTGATATCCTTTGCTGCCAATCTTTCAGGATGCCTTTTGGTAAATATCTGCAACGGAAAATGTCCTTTACAAGACTTTTTTGTGTTGTGTTTTTTATTGGATCTTGGATGTTTCATGTTCTCAAAATTTTGTTTGTTTGAATTAAATGTTCTTTCATGTTCTTGGTTTTTTTCTCGCTTGTCTTGTTTATATCCAAAAACCATGTCAATCCATTCGTGAAGATGCGCAGAAACATATTCTGTTTCAAGTGCTTGTTGATTTATGCGGACAAAATCCTCAGGACTTTTGGCCCAATTTGGAAGTTCCACATCTCGAATTTGTTTCAAAAACGGATGATGCTCTATATTTTTTTTGAAAACTCGCGGCTTACGTAAGAAATGAGCAAAATGGAAAAATTCTGGAATAAGCTCTCCAATATTCGATCCTTGTTTCGCTTCTTCAATCGATTTCCATGTTTTGGGAATGGAACTAAAAATCTCGAATTCCTGCTTTGCAATCGAGTCTTTATCATCCAAAGCAATAGATGTAAACGGTTCCAATCGAAGCATATAGAATGTAACAAGATCTGGTGTTGAAAAGCTAAAATCATTACTTGTTATTCCAACAGGTTTTGATAAATCTCGGAAAGTTTTTGGATTTTTGAAATCCAGTTTATAACTCTCATAATCAGCAATAATCCATGGAAAAATCGGGTATTGCGAAAGATCCTGATATGTTCTTCCTGATATTGTGTTCAAATACATAAGATACTCAAAATTTGATATTTTTCTTCGTTTCCATTTCTTCATCATTTCACTTTTTTCAACCCATTTTGTTGGATCATCTCCAGAATAATCATATTTCGAATACCTCAAATTTGTAGGCATTCTTTTTTGAATTTCTTCAATAGCTTGATTTCTTTCTTTCATTGTTGGAAAATTGAAAAAAAAGCATTTACGGTTTTCAAATAGAATTTCCAGTGCTGAATGATTGCCAAGAAACATTCTCTTGTGGATTGATCGAATATTGACAGGAGTCCATGAATAATCGATTGTTTTCTCTTCATTTTCATATTCATATTCATCTTCATATTCATCTTCATATTCATCTTCATCTTCATCTTCAATGAAACTGGCAAAAAAACTAATTGAATTTTGAGTAACTTCGAATATTCCTTTTGATATTTGTGTTTTTGAAACAATCTCACAATTTGCGGAAAAGCAAATGGTTCTGTTTTTGTGTCGCTTTTTGTTCAGTTTTTGTTTTATGCTCTTGTCTGATGTCAATGAATCATAACTACTTTTCGGAACGTTTGCAAATTTCTCAGCAAGTCTCAATTTGAGTTTTTGTTTTAATGCTCTTAAATGCGGTCTATGAGTTTCTGGTGGTTGTTCTTCGTGTCTCTCATCTTGCGAATCTGGTGAATAGAACTTGAGTTTCTTTTGTCTTCTCATTTCATCTTCAGTTTCAGACAATTTGAGATAAACATTCATTCTTTCCACTGTTTGATCCAAAACACTTAGCGCATTTGTGCTCCATGGATATTTCCCCAAAAGAGAATTCTCAATCATTCTCTCGAAAAACTGCATGTTCATTTCGCTTTTTCTCTGTTCATTTTCTGTATAAATTATTCTTTCCATCTCGTTTTCAACAAGATTTTGAATGTGAATTTCAATTTTACTTGATATCTCTACAACTTCCGAAGTTTGAACCGCAATTTTATGTTTAAATTCTTGGTTGATCAAGAAAATGTTGTTTGATTGAATCTCCATAAATTGTTTTTCATTTTCTTTGATATCATCATCAATTTTTTGCAAGACGGAAGAAAAGAAATGGAATGTTTGAGTTTTCCAATTGTCGCCCATTATATTCTGTTCAAAAATATCGACATTCTGGCTGGAAAACACAAATGATACTTGTGGATTTCGAGGAAATAAGGTTTGGTTCTTGTTTCCAGAAGAAAGGATATCGTGCAATAGCTTGTAATTCTGTTGCATTATAAACTGAAAATGACCCAGTATTACATTTCTTTTTGTGCTTTTCATATTCTTTTGATTTTCTTCCTTTTCTTCTTCTGAGTCGCTTTGGATCATATAATTCAGCATGGTAACTGCAATTACTATAAAATCTTGTGAATCGGGAATATTTGATTTTTTCGAACTTAATGGGTTGTTGATCAGTTGCTTTAATTTGGAAAGAAAAAACTCGCTCAAACCAATATTTGCTTTTGGAACTGTGAAAAGAATCAAGAAAAGAATGATTTTATAGATGGTTCTCTTCTCTTCTTTCTTGATTTTGCCTGTGATTCCTTGTAGCTCAAAAAAACCAAAACTTTCCAATAGAATAACCATGTTTTTCACAGTTTGCGCTTCAGATGCATCAAATTCGACTTTCATAATATAAGAAATATTGGGTTGCGTGTTGTGATTGGGAGTTTTGTCTATTTTTTTGAAGGAAGTCGAAAATTGTTTTGATGTTCTTGTTTGTATTAACCGGTTCTTATTTCCAGATGGTGGTGAAAGCTGAAATCCACGAGACAAAACACTAAAAACAAGACTATTTAGTGCATGAAGTAAATAGAACAAATTTTGCATGAATTTTTCTCTCTGTATTTGAGTTAGTGCTGATGATGAGAAAACGGAATTTGTTTCGTTGTTGATCTTGGAATTTTGACTAATATCAACAATAATCCCATTGATTATGATCCGAATCATTTTCGGGATTGATTCCTTGGTTGTAAAATGCACAAGACGAATCGATGAAATGAGTTTTTCAAATATCAAAGGAAAATTATATGATGCATTGTGAAAACAGTAAACAAGCAATAAATTGATAAACTTGAACATCATCTCATTGGTTCCTCCTTGAACTTTGTCGATATCCTTATTGACGCTATTCGAAATATCTCTCAATGAGTTGTAGTGATTCAAATTTTGTTCATCTGTTTTCAATTGAATTAAATCGTCATCTTCACAATCCGCTTGGTAATTGAAATTGATCAAAGAAACAAACCATTTTTGCCATTCTTCTTGTTCAAGAACCTTTTTTTTATTCGCTCGATTTTCCGAGATTAAAATGAATAAAATCCGGAAGTTTTTGTTATCAGATAAATTAGGTGAGCGATTAAATATCTCACAAACAGTTTCTAATAGAAATAAATTTTGGATCATCAAAATCGGGATTTGACTTGCTTTGTTTTCGTAGATCAGCATTTGGAAAAGCGAATCAACAATTTCTTTTGTGATTATGCTGATATTATCAATCAATGTTTTATGAATGCAAGGATACATGCCTTTCAAATTTTGAATAGGATATTTCCTCATTTCTAATTTTTGTATTAATTTTTCATTCTCATTAAGAGAAAGATCAATCAAGTGGATTATATCAAGACAAAGCCTAATTATTTTGGTATTCTTTTTTTTTTCTATCAATTTGATAAATGGATTAAACATTCCAACAGAAAATAACTTCCTCCAAATATTTTCTGTGTCTCTTGATAGAAAATTTTTGATAAAATCAAGTGTTTCCTCAATAAAATATTGGTTTTGGAAAATGAAACATGTGGCAATCAATGAATCAATGCATCTTATTTGAGCTTTTGTTTGCATCGTACTCATTAAAATATCTATATATAAAAACAGTACTCTTGATAATTCAATAATTTGTTGAGAATCTTCAACTGATCTTTCGAAAAAATTATCGTAAAATCTCAATATAATCAGCAGATCGAAAATGGTGATATTTTTTGTTATACTATTCTCTTCATAACCATATATATCCATTCCTTGATTAATTTTTGTGCTCAAACTCAATTCCTCTAATTCTTTGATAAGTTCTGTAATTGTATCTGGCAAATCATCTTCTTTATTCTCAATAAATTTGTTTTTTTCAAAGTAAAATTGGATAATTTGAAATAATCGTTTTTGGATTTGAAAGCTTAAATTCCACCAAATTGAATAATCAAACAACAAATATGTTTTAAGTTCTGTTTGAAATTGGTCATTTTGTATTTTTTCCCGAAATAATAAAATTGTATAATAAATTTGAATCGAAAAATATTTTGAATGAATTCTTTTAAGTATATTTGCAAATAATGGGAATCCATGTATTTGTATCATTTCTTGTTGGAAATCTAAATTATTTACTAAAATGTCATGAAAAATTTTTAATATTTCATCAAAAAGAGATTGAGTTATTTGGAATTCATTTTTTGTGTAATCAATTTCTTTTTGATTATCACTTTCAACTTCAATTTGATTTTCAATTTCAATTTGGCTTATAATTTGATTTAAATTTAAACTTTGATTTAAATTTTGATTTTGATTTTGATTTTGATTTTGAATTTGATTTCGAATTTGATTTTGATTTTGATTTTGATTTTGATTTTGATTTTGATTTTGATTTTGAATTTTATATTGATTTTGAATTTGAATTTGATTTTGATTTTGATATTGATTTTCATTTTGATTTTGATTTTGATTTTGATTTTTATATTGATTTTCATTTTGATATTGATTTTCACTTTCAAATTCAAATTCAAATTCAAATTTATTTTCATTTTCATTTTCATTTGTATTTTCATTTGTATTTTGATTTATATTTTCATTTTGATTTATATTTTCATTTATATTTGTATTTGTATTTGTATTTGTATTTTTTTCTAAATTTAAATCTTCTTTTTCTTCTTCAAATAAATCATCAATTTCAAGAATTAAGAAAAAAAATGATTGAATTCCTCCTAAACAATGAATAATCTCTCGAGAATCAGATTCAGTAAATGCATATATTCTCTTGATTTCTGAATGTTCTTTGATTATATTATTTGGGCTTTGATTTATACACAAATTTCCTTCTATTGTTTTTGAGTTATGACAAATTATCACTTTTTGAGTAAGATTCCAATTAAAAAGTTCTTCTAATTCTTTTTCTATCAATGAATTATAATATTTAAGCATTTCATTCGGATAAAAAAATGACTTATAATCGGGTCCAAGAGAATACATTGCTTTCACTTGGTTTTCACTAAGCACTTCTTGGAAAAGATATATTGTCCCCATCTGTCCATAAAATGAATTTTCAAAACCTTTTTTTTCTTGCAAAGATTCATTGTTTTCACTAAAAAAAGGGTAATTTGATCCTATTCTATTTTTCGTAAAATGATGATCATCTCCAACTTTTTTTGGTATTTTGATTTGTGTTAATGAGCTTATTTTTCCATCAATATAAACTAATGGTTCAATTACTGAATTTGCCCATTGATATTTTTGAGTGAAAACCAAAAAATGCCATTTTCTATTTGTAATTTCAACAGGAAATTTAACTCGAATTTTCTCTTTCTCTTTCTCTTCTTGATCAGCATAAACCTGATAAACAATTGATTTTATTTTTTTTGTTTCTTTATCAATTTTTAAAAATAGTTCAAATCCTTTAAAATCATCTGTTAAAAAGCTAAATATTCTTGGTTCCCAATCTTTTTGAATTTCCTCTAATGAAGAAAAATTTCGTTCACAATCCTCAATTCTAAACCAAGTGCAAAAACTAAATTTTTGAGAAACTAAAGAATTGTTTAAATATGGAAGTTGAATATGAGAGTTGTGCTCATACATATCAAAAAAACTTCTTGGTCCTTGATTTTTTTTGTGAATCATTTTTCTCAATTCAATAATCATCAACTCTGAAACTTGTCGAGTTTTTTTCTTGTGTAACTGCTCTTTTAGTAATGAGAAATATTGTTTCATTTCAGAAACAAGAATTTTATGTGATCCAAGTTGGCCAATCAATGAGATGATTTTTGCTAATAGCCTTATATTGTTAATTTTCGGCATTTTGTCAAGTAATAAAGAAATTACTCCGTTTTCACAACAACAAGAAATATTATGGATTGATTTTTGGCAAATTTGATAAAAAATATCGAAAACTTCAATAAAGGAACACTCTTCATTATTATTATTATCATTATTATTATTATTATCATCATTATTATCATTATTATCATTATCATCATTATTATTTATTATTATTATTATTATTATTATTATCATTATTATTATTATTTATTATCATTATTATCATTATTATCATTATTATCATTATTATTATTATTATCATCTAATTGAGAAATATTTTGAGAATAAAGATCCAAAATAACATTTATCATGTATGTATTCCTGATAATAAAATTATTTCCAATTGAAAAATATCCATTATTAACCATCAAATCTAATAGAATGCTAAAAAGTATTCTCGTTGGCTTCTTTTTTTCATATTTATAAAGAATTACTACAAAATCTGATACAGAAATCTCTTTTTGAAGTTGTGAGATGATTTCATCATTATTTTTCATAAATTCTTTTAAAAGCATCAAAGCAGGATATATTTTTTTCATTTTAAGTTTTTTCAGCATTTCAATAAAAATATTGATTGAATTTGATTCAAAGATTATTTTTTGGATAATTTTGGAATTTCGAGAAATTGATTGCGAGCACTTATCACAAAATTTTTCAACATCAGCAAATCTAATCCCTTTCAAATTTTGTTGTTTGTTTGAACTGAATTTTTCTAATAACAGCACAATTTTGTGAATCAAATAAGAAATAAAATCCCTTTCTTTGTCGCCAGCTTTGTTTGTTCTTTCAAGTATATTTGGGATATATGTAAAAGCGAGTTTTTGAGTAAATTTGTTTTCAAATGATTCATACAATAATTGGATAATCTCTGGATAAAGTTGAATTAATTCAATTTGTGCATTTGATATTAGCAATTCAAGAATTTCTAAGCATAAATCAACTGATTTTTTCGTTATTTGGTTTTCTTCATATTCTTTCGTTAATTTAAACATGATGTTTTTAATAGTCACAATCCCATGATTCCGAATCACATTAACGATAGAATTCTCCGAATTATTGTTGATAATTTCAATAACCATCCCAAAAAACCGATTCAATAAAAATAAATTAGAGACTATTAATTCATTCCCAAAAACTTTTACAAATAAGAAATTGTAATCTAAACCATCTTGATAATGCATTATTGCGTCTGATAGCAGATTAATCAATAATGTATGCAAATTTTGGTTCATTTCAGTTTGTTGAATCTAAATTTGAATTATATCATTTTGTGTTTGTTTTATTTTGTTTTGAATTGTTATTTATATTTTTCTTTTTTGTAAATGATTACAATTTTTGTATTGCTTTTAGTTCTTATAAAATAATCAGAAAAGCAAATTTCCCATCCATTATTTAATCGAAAATAATCAAGAATTTGCTTATTCATAAGTATTCTTCTCAATTCAAACAAGATATATAATTGCAGCTCAGGATAAACATTCCTCATATAATTTTGGATTTCAACAATTTTTTCATTAGTAAAATCATGAGGCATTGATACTGCTTCAGGGTTTTGAAACAAACTAAGATAAATTAAAACCAATTTTTCCTGGAAATGATTAGCATGTTTTTTTTCATCTAAATATTTTTGCATTTCTTGCTTGATCTTATTTTTTGATGAATCTGCTATATTTTGCGGTTGTAATTTTTGAAATTCTCTGAGATTCTTGAAAAGTGTATCAAAAAAAGGATTATATAATTTAATCTCGTTGATTTTTTTAGGAGTTGAATCTTGCTCTTGCTCTTTCTGATTTTCCATTGTTTGCTGAAAAGAATCACAAATCCAAAAAAGTAAATCTGAAATGAACGAGATATTGATGTTGTTTATAAACTCCTCATAAATATTTTCCTTTTGGATAACCGAATATAGAAATTCAAAAGATTGTGAACGGAATTCCCATTCATAATATCTTATATTCTGTATTGGAAGTTTCTCATTATTTAATAAGAAAGTGTTGTCTTCTCGAGTAATTGTTTTATCAAATATAAAAAAGTTTGTGTTGAAAAAATCCTCAAGTTGATCGAAATGATATTTTTTCTTTTCAGTTTTTGTCTCTTCTTCACTGAAAATTCCAAGAATTGGAAGATTGATTTTTGGTGCATGAAAATCATTAAGAAGAAGTAAAATTACTTCCATTTTCTCTTTTTCTGTTATTAATCCAAAATTATAAACACCTTTAATATTTTGTAAAAGTTCTGTTTGAAAAGTATATTGATTTTTTGTAAAAATAAATAATTTTCTAAATTCATTTTTTTTGCGAAAACATCCTAATAAATAAATATGAATAAATATGAATAAATATGAATAAATATAAATTACTAGTTAATAAAGAAGCTAATCCTGAATTTTTTAATGATTTTAAAATTTCTCGATTTGGAGAAACATTTCTTATTCTTAAAAATTGATCAATAATTTGCATAATTTGAGAAAAGATGAATTGTTCTTTTAATAATAAATAAATTGAATAATTTTCATTTACATCCTTATTATTTCAACAAAAAAAAATTATTATTATCCTTTTCTAGTTTGAAATTTTTTGAGTTAAAAGGAAATTATTACTTGAAAATTTCTTATTAATTTTAACATTTTGTTTGTGAATTTTAAAAATTCATAAAAAATTTTAAAAATATGATTTTGGAATAAAATTTGTCTGTTATATTTTGATTGAGAAAGTTTTAATAAAACAGATAAAGAAATTAAAGGTTGAAGTTGATAATTAGATTTTTTTTGGATTTCTGTTTCTGATTTTTGATTTAAAATTTCTATTTTATTTTTAAAATGAATTTTTTAAAATGAATTTTTTATGTTTTGATTTGTTTTTTTTTTTTGTAAATAAAATAACCTTCAATCGTTTTTTTTGTTTCCATAAGTTTATTTATAATATAATTAATAAAATTAATTGGAACAGCTTGAAATTGTGATATTGCTGAATTAATTTCTTCTAATTCAAAATCTTTTTCAAATGAATTTGGAGTTTTTGATAAATTTTTTGCTTCATAAAGATCCCATTTTTCAAGTGATTTAATAAATTCTAAACAAAAATTAACAAATTTCTCATTGAACTTTGATTTAAATAAAAATTAAATAAATAAACAAACAAAAAACAAAAAAAGCAAATAAAATAAAGAATTTTAAATTACATTTAAATTTTCAGAAGATTTAAGAAGAAACCATTGATTTTTAACTTTTTCTCCATTTGGAAAATGTAAAAAAAAATTTATTAATTTATCTTCGTTATTTGAGTTTTCTTTCATTTTTAACTAATCAAATAAAAATAAAAAATAAAAAATAAAAAATAAAGAATAAAAGTAAAAAAATGAAAATCAAAAATTTTCCAAAAATTAATTTTTCATTTTTTTCCTTTCATTTTTTATCATTAATAAAATGCTTTCAAATCAAAATCAAAATCAAAATGTAAATGAAAATATAAATCAAAATGAAAACGAAAATCAAAACGAAAATCAAAATGAAAATGAAAATGAAAATCAAAATATAAATCAAAATGAAAATGAAAATGAAAATGAAAATGAAAATGAAAATCAAAATGAAAATATAAATCAAAATGAAAATCAAAATGAAAATCAAAATATAAATGAAAATATAAATCAAAATCAAAATCTAAATCAAAATATAAATCAAAATATAAATCAAAATCAAAATAAAAATAAAAATCAAAATGAAAATGAAAATCAAAATGAAAATGAAAATCAAAACGAAAATCAAAACGAAAATCAAAATGAAAATGAAAATGAAAATGAAAATGAAAATGAAAATGAAAATGAAAATGAAAATCAAAATCAAAATCAAAATCAAAATGAAAATGAAAATCAAAATGAAAATGAAAATGAAAATGAAAATCAAAGTCAAAATCAAAATGAAAATATAAATCAAAATCAAAAATGAAAATCAAAATGAAAATGAAAATGAAAATCAAAATGAAAATATAAATCAAAATCAAAATGAAAATCAAAATCAAAATCAAAATCAAAATGAAAATGAAAATCAAAATCAAAATGAAAATGAAAATGAAAATGAAAATGAAAATGAAAATGAAAATATAAATCAAAATATAAATGAAAATCAAAATGAAAATGAAAATGAAAATGAAAATGAAAATGAAAATGAAAATCAAAATGAAAATCAAAATGAAAATGAAAATGAAAATGAAAATCAAAATGAAAATGAAAATGAAAATGAAAATCAAAATCAAAATGAAAATGAAAATGAAAATCAAAATGAAAATCAAAATATAAATGAAAATGAAAATCTAAATCAAAATATAAATGAAAATCAAAATGAAAATGAAAATGAAAATGAAAATCTAAATCAAAATATAAACCAAAATGAAAATGAAAATGAAAATGAAAATCAAAATGAAAATCTAAATCAAAATATAAATGAAAATAAAAATGAAAATGAAAATCAAAATATAAATCAAAATAAAAATAAAAATCAAAATCAAAATCAAAATCAAAATCAAAATCAAAATATAAATCAAAATCATAAAGTTATTTTCCCAGAAAATTATTCACAAAATTTACAAACAAATGGTTTTAAAACATAAATAACAAATTAAAAATTAAATTAAAAAATAATTATTTTCTTTTAAAAAAACAAAAGAAATTTTAAATCCAAAATTTCCAGACAATCCATCAATGGATTTTGAATTTAAATTAGATATTTTTCAAAAGAAAGCAATAGGATGTATTCATAGAAAAGAAACAGTTATAGTTTCTGCACATACTTCTGCAGGAAAAACTGTTTTAGCTGAGTACATTAAAAAAAACTTATTAATTAAATAATCAAAATATTAATTTTTTGAAATAATTTTAATTTATATTTATTTTTAGATATGCAATTGCTCAATCTCTTAAAGAAAATTCTGGTGTTATTTATACTTCACCAAATAAAGTAATTTCTATTTTAATTTTAAAAAAAAATATTTTATTTTACATTTTGTTCCACTTTTTTTTTTTTGATTATTTTTTTTTTCAAAGGCTTTAAGCAATCAAAAATATAGACAACTTAACCAACAATTTAATGATGTTGGAATAATTACAGGAGATACTTCAACAAATCCAAATGCTTCTTGTATTGTTATGACAACAGAGGTTTACATTTATTTCAAATTTATTTCCAAATTTATTTCCAAACTTATTTCCAAATTTATTTCCAAATTTATTTCCAAATTTATTTCCAAATTTATTTCCAAATTTATTTCAAATTTATTTTCAAATTTATTTCAAATTTATTTTATATTTATTTTCAAATTTATTCCAAATTTATTTCCAAATTTATTTCAAATTTATTTCCAAATTTATTTCCAAATTTATTTCCAAATTTATTTCCAAATTTATTTCCAAATTTATTCCAAATTTATTTTATATTTATTTCCAAATTTATTCCAAATTTATTTCCAAATTTATTTCCAAATTTATTTCCAAATTTATTTCCAAATTTATTTCCAAATTTATTTCCAAATTTATTTCCAAATTTATTCCAAATTTATTTCAAATTTATTTCAAAATTTATTCCAAATTTATTTCCAAATTTATTTCAAATTTATTTTAAATTTATTTCCAAATTTATTTCAAATTTATTTTATATTTATTTCCAAATTTATTTCCAAATTTATTTCCAAATTTATTTCAATTTTATTCCAAATTTATTTCCAAATTTATTTCCAAATTTATTTTAAATTTATTTCCAAATTTATTCCAAATTTATTTCAAATTTATTTTCAAATTTATTTTCAAATTTATTTTAAATTTATTTTAAATTTATTCCAAATTTATTTCAAATTTATTCCAAATTTATTTCCAAATTTATTTCATATCTATTTCCAAATTTATTTCTAAATTTATTCCCAAATTTATTTCCAAATTTATTTCCAAATTTATTTCAAATTTATTTTAAATTTATTTTATATTTATTTCCAAATTTATTTCAATTTATTCCAAATTTATTTCCAAATTTATTTTAAATTTATTTTAAATTTATTCCAAATTTATTTTATATTTATTTCCAAATTTATTTCAATTTATTCCAAATTTATTTTAAATTTATTTCAAATTTATTTCCAAATTTATTTCCAAATTTATTCCCAAATTTATTTTATATTTATTTCATATTTATTTCAAATTTATTTCAAATTTATTTCCAAATTTATTTCCAAATTTATTTTAAATTTATTTTAAATTTATTCCAAATTTATTTCAAATTTATTTCCAAATTTATTTCCAAATTTATTTCAAATTTATTTCCAAATTTATTTTAAATTTATTTCAAATTTATTTCCAAATTTATTTCCAAATTTATTTCAAATTTATTTCCAAATTTATTTCCAAATTCATTTCAAATCTATTCCAAAATTTATTTCTAAATTTATTCCCAAATTTATTTCCAAATTTATTTTAAATTTATTTCAAATTTATTTCCAAATTTATTTTAAATTTATTTCCAAATTTATTTTATATTTATTTCCAAATTTATTTCCAAATTTATTTCCAAATTTATTTCCAAATTTATTTCCAAATTTATTTCAATTTATTTCCAAATTTATTTCATATCTATTTCCAAATTTATTTCTAAATTTATTCCCAAATTTATTTCCAAATTTATTTCCAAATTTATTTCCAAATTTATTTTAAATTTATTTCCAAATTTATTTTAAATTTATTTCCAAATTCATTTCAAATCTATTTTAAATTTATTTCCAAATTCATTTCAAATCTATTTTAAATTTATTTCCAAATTTATTTCAAATCTATTTTAAATTTATTTCCAAATTTATTTCAAATCTATTTTAAATTTATTTCCAAATTTATTTCAAATAGATTCTTCGAAATATGATATTTCGTGGTTCTGAAAAATTAAATCAAATTCAATATGTGATTTTTGATGAAATTCAATATATTGAAGATAAAGGTTGAAAAAAATTAAATCAAATTAAATCAAATATTTATGTTGATATTTATATTTATATTTAATATAGAAAGAGGAGTTGTATGGGAAGAAACAATGATTTTATTACCTAAAAAAATCAAATTTATTATTCTTTCAGCAACAATATCAAATGCTGAAGAATTTGCTCATTGGATTTGTAATATTCGTTTTGAACCTTGTCATATTATTTATTCAGAAAATAGACCAGTTCCTCTTCAACATTATGTTTTTCCAATTGGAGCAAATGGAATTTTTCTTGTTAAAGAAGAGAATGGAGAATTTCTTGTATAATATTTTAAACAAATTTATTTCAAGTTCTTCATTTTAAATTGAAACACACAAAAAATATTAGGAAGAAAATTTTATAAATGCAATGAAATGTTTTTCAAATATTTCAGAAAATGGTAGATTATTAATTCTATTATTTTTTTTTTGGAAAATTTATTTTATAATCTTTTCAATTTTCAGGAAATGAAAACAAAAATTCAAAGGAATCTAAATCATTTATTCATAAAATAATTACTGTTATTCTTAAAAGGAAAT
Organism: Anaeramoeba ignava; assembly: GCA_028826165.1. Taxonomy (NCBI): domain Eukaryota; family Anaeramoebidae; genus Anaeramoeba; species Anaeramoeba ignava. Next base: position 63,493 of record JAPDFW010000130.1, on the reverse strand, counting down.
TAATTCCAGCAATTGTATTTAATTTTAGTAGAAAAGATTGTGAAACAAATGCAATTTCAATAGGAATGGTGAATTTTATAAATTCAACAAAAAAAAATATAAATTTGATGATTTTTGTTTAAAAATAAAAATAAAAATAAAAACAAAAACAAAAGATTGATTGTACAACAGAAGAAGAGAAAAAATTAATATCAGTTATATTTTCAAATGCAATAGATTCATTACCAAAAGAAGATAAAGAACTTAAATCAGTAAAAAACAAAATATTATTTTTGGATTTGATTATTTTTATTTAATTAAATTATTTCAAGATCATTATCCAAAAGAAAGAAGAAAGCAAAAACAATTAATATAAAAAGGATATTTTTTTTTAGATTGAAGGAATTTTTCCACTTTTACTTCGTGGAATTGGAATTCATCATTCAGGTTTATTACCAATTATTAGAGAAGTTACAGAAATTTTATTTCAAGAAGGATATATTAAGGTTTCAAATTAAATCAAATTTAAATCAAATTTAAATCAAAATCAAATCAAATTTAAATCAAAATTAAATCAAAATCAAATCAAAATCAAATCAAAATCAAATCAAAATTAAATCAAAATCAAATCAATTTCAAATCAAAATCAAATCAAAATCAAATCAAAATTAAATCAAAATTAAATCAAAATCAAATCAATTTCAAATCAAAATTAAAATCAAATCAAATTTAAATCAAAATCGAATTTAAATCAAAATTAAATCAAAATCAAAATCAAAATCAAATCAAAATTTAAATCAAAATTAAATCAAAATCAAATCAAAATCAAATCAAAATTAAATCAAAATCAAAATCAAAACCAAAATTCAGATTTTATTTGCAACAGAAACTTTTGCAATCGGACTTGATATGCCAACAAAAACAGTTATATTTAATTCAATTAAAAAATTTGATGGAAAAAAATATAGAATACTTTCAAGTGGAGAATATATCCAAATGTCAGGAAGAGCAGGTCGTAGAGGAAAAGATGAAAGAGGAATTTCAATGATTATTCTCAACCAAGAACTTTCAATTCAAGAAGCTTCTGTTTTATTTCAAGGAAATGCCAATTCACTTAAATCTTCTTTTAGAATCACTTATAATTCATATTTAAATTTATTAAGAAAAGAAGATTTTGATATTGAATTTCTTGCTATGAATTCTTTTCATCATTTTTTAAAAAACAAAAAAATCCCAAATTATCAATTAAGTAAAATTCAAAATATTTTAAAAATAACATTTCAAAATATTAAAAATAAAATTCAAAAATATTTTAAAAGAATTGCAAGATCTTCAAAACCAAAAAGATTCTATTAAAATTAATAACGAAAATCATATTAGAGATTATTATATTGCACACAATGAAATCAAAGAACTTGAATCAAAAATGAAGGAATATATTTTGAAACCAGAAAATATTGTGCCATTTCTCCAACCAGGAAGAATGGTTTATATCAAAGATGAAGACAAAATATTTGGATGGGGAATTATTGTTAATTTTATTCATCAAGAAGAAGAAAATCAAAATTCAAGAAATTCAACACATTCTTACATTTTAGATGTTCTTTTAGAAATCAAAACAGAAAATTCACAGAATAAGGAATCAACTTCAACGGAAATGAAAGTTGTTCCTGTTGTTCTTGGATGTGTGGATAAAATTAGCACATTGCGTGTTTTTCTTCCAAAAGATCTTAGAAGTAAAGCAAATAGAGATTCTGTTAAAAATTCATTAAATTCAATTAAGAGTAAATTTCATGGACAAATTCCTCTTTTGGATCCAATTCAAGACATGAGAATCAGCAGCAAGAAATTCCAGAAAATCATTCGCAATTTGGAGAAAAAAGAACAAGTTCTTGTTTCGAATCCTTTGTTTTCATCAGAAAATTTAACAAAATTATATGAACAATATGAAAAGAAAATGGAAATTGAAAAACAAATTGAAAAAATGAAGGAAAAATTCTCTTTATCAAAAACAACAGAATTCACAAATCAATTTAAGGAAATGAATCATGTTCTCAGAAGAATGGGATATATAAACAAAGATCAAGTTTTCCAAATCAAAGGACAATTTGCTTGTGAAATTGACGCAGCTGATGAATTGCTTTTAACAGAACTTGTTTTTAATGGAGTTTTTAATGATTTAACAAGTGAAGAAATTTCATCAGTTTTGAGTTGTTTGATTTTTAATGAAAACCAAAATGAAACTGCAATGCAAAATGTTAATATTGAAAATGAAAAACTTATTGGTGCTTTTTTACTAGTTCAATCAAATGCAAATTATATTGCGAAAATTTCAAAAGAATGTGGATTGCAAATTGATACTCAAAATTATGTTTCTTCATTTTCAAGTTCAATGATGAAATTAGTTTATGATTGGGCAAATGGTTCATCTTTTCGTTCCATTTGTTTGAAAACAAAAGTTTTTGAAGGATCAATTATTCGTTTACTAAGAAGATTAGAAGAATTATTAGTTCAATTTTCATCAGGTTTAAGAATAATTGGAAATACAGAATTATTAGAAAAAGTTGAAAAATCAAAAACAGAAATTAAAAGAGGAATTCCTTTTTCTCCGAGTTTATATCTTTAAAACCAACCAATAACGAAATCAATAAAGAAATCAAAAATAAAAAAAAAATTATTGAATTTGAATTAAAAAATTAAAAAGAATTAAAAATTAAAAAGAATTAAGAATTAAAAATTGTTTGAATATTTGGATCATTTTTCATCAGGAAGAATTTCAATCTTAAGTGGATCAATCCAAATCTTCTCATCATTTGTGTAATAAAGATAGACTCTTGAAGAAGGACCAGTATAAATTCCAGGAACAGCAGCAATAACATCAACACTAAACTTGATAACTTCTTTAGGTTTCATAGCTCTCCAATAAAAAACAAGTTCTCTTGCTCCAATCATTTCAAAAGAAGCGATAATTCCTTTTTTGACAAGTTCTTTTAATTGGTCGTATCTGACTTCCAAACCACCAGGTAGCCCAATAATAGCAACAGTCATTGGGATGCCTTCGTCTGTTTTGTTAGTAACAATCACTTCAATCTCTGTTGCTTCGCCTTGTTTGATTGTGTTAGTCTTTGATTCCTTTTTATTTGTTGAAATCAATTTTGTTGAAAGATTCACTTTGCAATTTGGATTTGAATCTGGTTTTGGAGTTGTAAGTGAGAGTTGAATCACAAAAGGCATTTTGGATCCTTCAATCATTTTCAATTCCATCACATTTTCTTTTCCTTTCTGTAAAAACGAAGAGAAATCAGGGAAAATCATTGCTCCCTTTTGGTCTGGAACAAATCCCAAAGCCTCAACTGATTCATCATTAACAATCAACTCAATTGATCCTTCTTTTGTTGCTTTAGCGGAATATATATCGTATTTCATGATTGCTTTTAAGGCAAGAACAGTTGATTGAGTTGAACCGAAATTTCCGCCTTTGCAATTTGAAGTGATGAATTGCATTGCATCTTCGATATTTTCTGCGAATTGATCGGGGAAATTGAGCCAAGAAACAACGCTCAATGATGTTGTTTCCATGTTCAAATTGAAACCTGATGAGCGAGTGATTGATGTTTTAGCTTTTGTTAAATGGCCTTTTTCTTTGATATCTTTTGATTCCTTGTTTTGAAGTGCTGTCAATTTTTTGCATAATTCAAGTGATTGATCTTTGAAACCGAAATTGAACAAAATCAAGGAAAGCAAAGAAAGGAAATAAGAATCCTCTTTGAATTCTTTCTGTGATTGTTTGATTAAATTATCGACAACAGGTTTGAGTTCTTTATATTCAATTTTGGATTCGGATAAAGCCCAAGTGATATAAGCATCAGTTGTGTGAGGAGGTGCTCCACCGAAATAATCAAGAGCAAGTGAATTCCTTTCGAAAACCCCTTTTGATTTGTTGATTCTTGTCAAAACCCAACTTGTTGTTCTTTTGAGCATTTCTTGATCAACTGGGAAAACTTGTGACAAATCAGTGAATTCCATGATCCCCATTGCGGTTAAAGCTTCGTGGCCTGGATCTTCTCCAAACCATTCATAACCTCCCTTTTTGCATTCGTAGCCAATCAATCGTTTGTATCCTCTCTCAAGTTTCTCATTTGATTCGGTGACGAAATTTGGATCAACTCCAGTATGTGTTTTGAAATATTGTTGTGCCATTGTTAAAGGATACACAGTCATTGAAGTCTGTTCGAAACAACCGCAAGGTTCGCGAATAAATGATTTGAGTGATTCTGTTAAAGTTCCCATTGGCGATGGGAAAACACTGCAATAGGTTGTGATACTTCCTTCAATAATTTCATCAGGAATTGTCATTTTTTGAGTTACTGTTCCTTCTGGTTCTAGCATTCCACTTACATCTAGAGACAAAGGAAAGCCAGCAGGTTTGACTTCAATTTCTCTTGTAACTTGATCCTTTATTGCAGGATTTTTCGTGTCGTTTCCGTTGATTTTGAGTTTTGCTTTTTCAAGTGATTGATTAACTGTCAAGTTGAAAAATTTTTTTGTTCTTTCTTCTGATTTAAGTTGTCCTTTCCATTCTGAATCTCCTTCGATTGCTAATGATTTACTGAGTATTTCTGTTTTCAATGTGATATCCATATCATTTGGCAAAGAATTAACAAGCGCTACTGGAAGATTAATTTTATCTCCAAATGAAACTTCAAGTGGGAATTTTGGTTCTAAATAAAATGGTTCTTTTGAATCAACAACAAAACTCTCAGAAAATCCAAGTAAACCTTCTGAATTGAATCCATCAATGAAAACTCTGAATGAAGAAACAGAATCATTCAAATCAAATTCGATCTTTTGTTCGAAGATGTCTTTGGTTTTTTCTGTTCTGATTGAAGAAATATAAAAAAGAGTATCAACAAAATCATTTCTTTCACCAGGTTGTCTATCTGGTTTTCTTCTATGAATAAATTCTCTGAAATAAGGAATAGTTGGAGTAGGTGCTAATACTTCATCATCCCAGATTTCATCATCTTCATCTGACCAATATTCATCTTCTTCTATTTCCATTTCCCTTTCCATTTCCCTTCTTCTCATCATCACTGGTTTCATTTTCATTCTTTTCATTTGTGGTTTTTCCATTTCTTCCATCATAATTTTTTTTTGAACAAATGGTGGTACTGGAGCCATTGCAGGCATTGGTTTTGGAGGTGCAAGCGCTTGCATTTGCTTTTGAGGCATTGGTGGTTGTAGTTGCTGTTGTTGTTGCATTTGAGGCATTGGTGGTGGTAGTTGTTGTTTTTGTTTCATTTCAAGCATTGGTGGTGGCGCTTTTTCCATTTCCATTATCAATAGTTGTGGTTGTTCCATTTCATCGCCAATACTTGTTTTTCTTTTTATTTCGTCAATTTCATTGAAATTCATTTGAATTTGATTTTCTAAAATGGCATCTCTTTCAAAAACTTTTTCTTCTTTGAATATTTCTTGATTCAAAACATTTGTTTTGATTTGTTGAATTTCATCTTTTCTTTTGACTTTTCTTATTTCTCTTGATAATATATTTGGGTCACAATAAACAACAAATAATTTTTCCAATTTTTCTTTATCTGGATCATCCAATAATTTTTCATCAATTTTTAAAAATCTTCTCCAACCTTGAGTTCCTAATAAAAGATCCAATTCAGTGAATTTTTCCAATTTTTCTTTTTCTTGATTATCTTTTTCTTTTTCTTTATCTTTATCTTGATCTGGCGAAAGATAAATTTGACAATCTTCAAGATGTTCAACTTCGTTTTCAAGGAAATACATTGCTGGTAATCTTGGAGGTCTTTCTCTTTTCTCAGTCATTTTAAACACACTATCATCAGTAACAGTAACTCCACAAATGGCTTGTATAGGTTTTCCTGATTTGGTTTTTGATTTAATTGTCAATGAAACTGTGTCTCCTGGACAATATGTTTTTTTATCAGGTTCAATTTCAAATATGATTTCATCAACTGGATGAACAAATACTATTCTTTCAGCCATTGGTGTTAAATCTGTTTTCTTCCAAACAGTGATTCTAAGAATTCCATCGTTTTCTTTTGTTTCAAGTTCTATTTTTTGACTTTCTCGTTCTTTTTTGAACTTGATTTCTTTTGTTGATATTTCTTTTTCTCTTTTGTAAACTCCAACTATATATTCTTCTTTTCGTGTTGATGAAATTGTGATTGAGATTTTTTCTTTGAAATGGAATGATTTTTTGTTTGAGATTATTGAGACTCCTTCTGATTTAATTTCTGGAAGTTGAACAGGAACAGTAACACCAGCTGGTTTTATGATTTTGATTTCGTAATTGATTTCCTTTTGAGGAGTGAATTCGAATCTTCCTCTTCCTTCATGATTAGTTTTCACTATTTTTATTTTATAAATATTTATTTAATATTTTTATTTTTATTTTATATTTAATATTTTTTGAATATTTACTTTTAATATCTTTATTCAATTTATCTCCTTTAGAACAAACTAAAATTCCTTCAAAATCAGCAGGACTTCCAGAAGGAGTAACAGCTTCAAAATAAACACCACATTTTAAACCATAAACTAACTCACCACCTTCAGGAAAAACTTGAACATCCATTTTTTTAAGAACAACAGGAAGAGTTTTAGAGGCATTTTCATTAACACCACCATCAGTAATTGAGCAGTTAAGATTACCAATGCCTTCTTTAATTTCATCAGGTAATTTAAAAGAAATGATACACTTTCCATTTTTATCAAGAACATAATCACCTCTATAAACTTCCTCATTATCCAGTCTAGCAATAGCAGTAACATTAGCTCCTTCAGGAAACCCTCCCTCAGCTCTCTCAACAGATAAACTCGCTTTGACTTCATCCCCTGCGCCATAAGCCTTTTGAATAAACTCCAAATCGGATTTTAATCTGGGAGGTCGAAAAACTCTAATTGTAAATCCCCTTTCGTTAATTGGAATTCCTTTGCCAGATTTGTGATAAATTTGCATTTTGTATTCTCCTCCAACTGAATCTTCTGGTATTGCCCATGAGAAGGAATAAACACTGTCTGATTGATATGAGATTGTGCTTTCTAATACTGTATCCCCTTTTGGACTTAATATCTTCATATATGGATTTCCGTTTCCGGCAAAATTTTCAACTGGTTTGTGTGTAAATGCTTCTAATAAAATTCCTCGAATATAAACTGTTTCTCCTGGTTTGTAAGTTTTTTTGTCTGTTGAAATGAGAAGTGAATATCTTGTTGATCCAAAATATACAGTTTCCATTGGGGTCATTTCCTTATCTTTTTTTTCATCTTTCTTTTCATCTTTCTTTTCATCTTTCTTTTCATCTTTCTTTTCTTCTTTCTTTTCTTCTGTTTTTTGTTCGTTTTCTGGTTTTTTTTTTGTTGGTTTTTGTCCCATTTTTATTCGTTTTTTGTTTTTCAAAAATTGAAAAAAAATGAAAAAATGAAAAAAGCAAAAAATTTAATTAAGATTTTTTTTTATTTTTTTTTTGCTTTTTTTCTTTGTTTTGGTTCTTACTTTAAGCAATTTTTTTATTTATTTAATTAATTTTTATCTAATCAAAAAATTCGAATAAATTTAATCATTTATTTCAAAATAAAAAATAGAATAAATTTAATAATTTATTTTAAAATAAAAAATGGAATAAATTTAATAATTAATTTTAAAATAAAAAATGGAATAAATTTAATAATTAATTTTAAAATAAAAAGTGGAATAAATTTAATAATTAATTTTAAAATAAAAAATGGAATAAATTTAATCATTTATTTCAAAATTAAAAATGGAATAAATTTAATAATTTATTTTAAAATAAAAAGTGGAATAAATTTAATAATTTATTTCAAAATAAAAAGTGGAATAAATTTAATAATTTATTTCAAAATAAAAAGTGGAATAAATTTAATAATTAATTTTAAAATAAAAATAGAATAAATTTAATAATTTATTTTAAAATAAAAATATAATAAATTTAATAATTAATTTTAAAATAAAAATAGAATAAATTTAATAAATCATTTTAAAATAAAAATAAAATTAATTTAATAATTTATTTTAAAATAAAAATGGAATAAATTTAATAATTTATTTTAAAATAAAAATGGAATAAATTTAATAAATTATTTTAAAATAAAAAGTGGAATAAATTTAATAATTAATTTTAAAATAAAAAGTGGAATAAATTTAATAATTTATTTTTAAAATAAAAAGTGGAATAAATTTAATAATTAATTTTAAAATAAAAATATAATAAATTTAATAAATTATTTTAAAATAAAAATAAAATAAATTTAATAAATTATTTTAAAATAAAAAATAGAATAAATTTAATAATTAATTTTAAAATAAAAATGGAATAAATTTAATAAATAATTTTAAAATAAAAATAGAATAAATTTAATAATTTATTTTAAAATAAAAATAGAATAAATTTAATAATTTATTTTAAAATAAAAATAGAATAAATTTAATAATTAATTTTAAAATAAAAATGGAATAAATTTAATAATTAATTTTAAAATAAAAATAGAATAAATTTAATAATTTATTTTAAAATAAAAATGGAATAAATTTAATAATTAATTTTAAAATAAAAATTGAAACAATAAAATTTTATTTTTCCAAATTTGAGCAAATAGTTTATCTTTATTTTAAAATAAAAATATAATAAATTTAATAATTTATTTTAAAATAAAAATAGAATAAATTTAATAATTTATTTTAAAATAAAAAGTGGAATAAATTTAATAAATAATTTTAAAATAAAAATATAATAAATTTAATAATTTATTTTAAAATAAAAATAGAATAAATTTAATAATTAATTTTAAAATAAAAATAGAATAAATTTAATAATTTATTTTAAAATAAAAATAGAATAAATTTAATAATTTATTTTTAAAATAAAAAATGGAATAAATTTAATAATTAATTTTAAAATAAAAATAAAATAAATTTAATAATTTATTTTAAAATAAAAATAGAATAAATTTAATAATTAATTTTAAAATAAAAATAGAATAAATTTAATAATTTATTTTAAAATAAAAATGGAATAAATTTAATCATTTATTTCAAAATAAAAATGGAATAAATTTAATAAATCATTTTAAAATAAAAAGTGGAATAAATTTAATAATTAATTTTAAAATAAAAATAGAATAAATTTAATAATTTATTTTAAAATAAAAATGGAATAAATTTAATAATTAATTTCAAAATAAAAATAGAATAAATTTAATAATTTATTTTTAAAATAAAAATAGAATAAATTTAATAATTAATTTCAAAATAAAAATAGAATAAATTTAATAATTTATTTTAAAATAAAAAGTGGAATAAATTTAATAATTAATTTTAAAATAAAAATAGAATAAATTTAATAAATAATTTTAAAATAAAAATAGAATAAATTTAATAATTTATTTTAAAATAAAAATGGAATAAATTTAATAATTTATTTCAAAATAAAAATGGAATAAATTTAATAAATCATTTTAAAAATAAAAAGTGGAATAAATTTAATAATTAATTTTAAAATAAAAATAAAATAAATTTAATAATTTATTTTAAAATAAAAATAGAATAAATTTAATAATTTATTTTAAAATAAAAATAGAATAAATTTAATAATTAATTTTAAAAATAAAAAGTGGAATAAATTTAATAATTTATTTTAAAATAAAAATAGAATAAATTTAATAATTTATTTTAAAATAAAAATAGAATAAATTTAATAATTAATTTTAAAATAAAAATAGAATAAATTTAATAATTTATTTTAAAATAAAAATAGAATAAATTTAATAATTTATTTTAAAATAAAAATGGAATAAATTTAATAAATAATTTTAAAATAAAAATAGAATAAATTTAATAAATTATTTTAAAATAAAAAGTGGAATAAATTTAATAATTTATTTTAAAAATAAAAATAGAATAAATTTAATAAATTATTTTAAAATAAAAATAGAATAAATTTAATAAATAATTTTAAAATAAAAATAGAATAAATTTAATAATTAATTTTAAAATAAAAATGGAATAAATTTAATAATTTATTTTAAAATAAAAATGGAATAAATTTAATAATTTATTTTAAAATAAAAATAGAATAAATTTAATAATTAATTTTAAAATAAAAATAGAATAAATTTAATAATTTATTTTAAAATAAAAATAGAATAAATTTAATAATTAATTTTAAAATAAAAATAGAATAAATTTAATAATTTATTTCAAAATAAAAAGGAATAAATTTAATAATTTATTTTAAAAATAAAAATGGAATTAATTTAATAATTAATTTTAAAACAAAAAGTGGAATAAATTTAATAATTAATTTTAAAATAAAAATATAATTAATTTAATAATTAATTTTAAAAATAAAAATGGAATAAATTTAATAATTTATTTTAAAATAAAAATAGAATAAATTTAATAAATTATTTTAAAATAAAAATATGGAATAAATTTAATAATTTATTTCAAAATAAAAATAGAATAAATTTAATAATTTATTTTAAAATAAAAATAGAATAAATTTAATAATTTATTTTAAAATAAAAATAGAATAAATTTAATAATTTATTTCAAAATAAAAATTCGAATAAATTTAATAATTTATTTTAAAATAAAAATGGAATAAATTTAATAATTTATTTTAAAATAAAAATAGAATAAATTTAATAATTAATTTTAAAATAAAAATAGAATAAATTTAATAATTAATTTTAAAATAAAAAGTGGAATAAATTTAATAATTTATTTTAAAAACAAAAAGTGAAATAAATTTAATAATTTATTTTAAAATAAAAATAGAATAAATTTAATAATTTATTTTAAAATAAAAAATAGAATAAATTTAATAAATTATTTTAAAATAAAAATATGGAATTAATTTAATAATTTATTTTAAAATAAAAATAGAATAAATTTAATAATTAATTTTAAAATAAAAAATGGAATAAATTTAATAATTAATTTTAAAATAAAAAGTGGAATAAATTTAATAAATTATTTTAAAATAAAAAATGGAATTAATTTAATAATTTATTTTAAAATAAAAATAGAATAAATTTAATAATTAATTTTAAAATAAAAAATGGAATAAATTTAATAATTAATTTTAAAATAAAAAATGGAATAAATTTAATAAATTATTTTAAAATAAAATATGGAATTAATTTTTCATTTTTCCTTTTCTTTTGTTGTAAATAAATAAATGAAAATCAAATTTAAAACAAAATCAAAAACAGTAAAAACATTATCATTTCATCCAACTCGATCTTGGATTCTTTGTGGATTAAGTAATGGTAAAATTGAGATATGGGATTACATTCACAAATATAAATATGAAGAATTTCAAGCAACAAAAGGGAGTGTTAGAGGAGTTAATTTCCATAAAACATTGCCACTATTTGTGACAGGTGGAGATGACAAATTAGTAAAAATTTGGAACTACCAGAACAAGAAATTACAATTCAGCCTAAAGGGTCATACAGATATTATCCGGAGTGTTCACTTCCACAGCGAGCAGCCTTGGGTTGTGTCCTCTTCTGATGATATGTCAGTGAGAATATGGAACTTCCAAAACAGATCGTGTATTGCCATACTCGTTCGACATAACAATATCGTCACACATGTTGAATTCCATCCGAGAATGAATACGCTTCTTTCTGCCTCCTTGGATGGGACCATTATCATCTGGGACATCACTGGATTAAAACAAAAATTTTCCCGAAATAACGATATAAGTGTGGATGATCCTGACAATTTTTCTATGGAAATGACACCTTCTTTAATGGGACTTCCCACAGACATGTTTGGGCCATCTGATGTAGAACCGAAATTTATTCTTGAAGATCACGAAATGGGGGTTAATTGGGCGAGTTTTCATCCTTCTTTCCCGCTTGTTGTCTCATGTTCCGATGACAATAAAATAAAACTGTGGAGATTATCTGAGTACAAGGCATGGGTTGCTGCTACTTTCTCCGGTCATAACGCCTGTGTCTCGTCTGTTGTGTTCCATCCCAAAGAGGATCTGATATTGTCAAATTCTGAAGACTTTTCTCTTCGTGTTTGGAACATTGAAAATAAAAATTCTTCAGTTGTTTTCAATACAAAAAACAACAAGCACTGGTGTCTGGATGCTCATCCAACACAGAATATATTCGCAACTGGAAATGATCGTGGTCTTGTTGTGTTTAAATTAAAGAGTCAAAAATCTCCCTTTTGTTTTTCTTCTGAAAATCTATTTTTTTATCGTGATGCCAGAATATTAAGATTCAATTTTAAAACAGACATAGAACAACGAATGGTTCGCATTTCAAAGAAATTGGATATCTCAAATATTCACAGTTTGCAATATAATCCTTCATCAGAAATGCTTTTGATTCAATCCAAACAAAAATTCTTATTATTTTCTTGTTTACAAAAAAAACTGTCAAATTTACAAATTGGTCGATCTAGTGTTTGGGTTTCTCGAAATAAGTTCATTTCAATCCACAACGATAACATCTTTCTCAGGAATGTTGACACACAAGAAACACTCGCAATATCAATAACAGATATTCTTGTCAATTCAGGAAATAAAAATATTCAGGATTGTGATCCTTCATCTTGCGCTCTTTTCCCAGCCGATACAGGATCTTTTCTATTAGCAACACCCTCCCAAATCTTGCGATATGATCTTCAAACAAAATGCACGACTGGGTTAATCGATGCAAAGAATATTAGACAAGTTTTCTGGTCGAAAGACAACTTATATTTTGCGTTAGTTTCCAAAAACTCAATTTTCATTTATAACAAAAAATTTCAGAAAAAAGCAATTATTATTGAAACTTTCAGAATCAAAAGCATGATATGGACTTCTTCTCATGTTATTCTATATTCAACTTATGATCATTTGAAATACGGTTTACTCAATGGAGATACCGCAATCATCCAAACAATTACCAAACCTGTTTATCTTTGCTTTTTTTCCAATTCAAAAATTTACTATTTGGATCACAATTCAGAAATCAATTTTGTAAAGATCAACGAAACAGATTTTGAACTAAAAGCATCGGCTCTTGAGAAAAACAAGCAAAAAATTTTGGAAATTGTGAAAAATTCAAAATTCCCAGGAAAAGCAATTGTGATGTTTCTTCAACAGCATCATCTCTCTGAAATTGCGCTTCATCTCACAGAAATTCCACAGCTTAGATTTACATTTGCGATTGATTCTGGAGATCTTTTTATGGCGGAAAAATTTGCGGAAATAATAAATCAAAAAGAATTATGGAAAATATTATCAAAAAATGCGATTGAACAAGGAAATATTGAAATTGCTGAACGTAGTTATTTTAGACAAGGAGATGGAAGAAAGTTTTTATTTCTTAGCGCTATTACAGGCCAAATGCAGAAAACTCAAAATGAATCCAATTCTTCTCAACTTTTCAAAGAAACTTCTCTTCAATTTCAAGTGTCTTTAATGACAGGAAATATTGAACAAAGAATACAATTGTTAATATCATCAAATCAACTTATTTATGCTTATTTAACTGCAAAAACTTATGGTATTGAAGAAAAGGCGAAGGAAATTGAGGAATTATTTCGTTTGAAAAACAAAAAAATTCCAAATTTTTTTCCAACTCAAAAATTTCTTTTAAAACCACCTTTTGTAATTAGTTCACCAAAAAATTGGCCTTTATTGAGTTTTGAATCAATGATAGAAAAAGATATTGAAATTGAAAATGAAAATTATAACGATATTGAAATTGATGAAAATATTTTTAATATTGATGAAAATGATAATGAAAATATTATTGAAAATATTATTGATATTGATGAAAATGAAAAATTAATTTATATTCCTCCATTACATAAAGAATATCCAAATGAAAACCTCATTATGAACACAGAAACTCCTGGAGAATTAGCAACACTTGGATTATTCAACGAATCAATGAAGATTCTTAATACTCAATTTGGTGTAATAAATTTTTCACCAATGAAAAAATATTTTTTATCAAGTTTTTTAGGTGCAAACAATACTTTGCAAGGATTTCCAAATATAAATCCAATTATCATTCCACAATTTGAATCAAACATCTTGAATGGAAATCATTTTTCTAAGCAAGTTATTAATAAGCAATCTTTGGAAAACTTATTAAATCAAGCTTTAAGTCTCACAACTCAAGGAAAATTTTCACAAAGTTTGAAGATTTTCCAAGAAATTTTACACCAAATTCCTTTAGTTGTTGTTGATGAAATTTCTGATATTAAAAAGATCAAGAAAATTATCAAAATGTGTCGAGAATATATAATTGCATTCAAGTTAGAAATTGAGAAAAAAGAAAAATCACAAATAGATCCAACTCGAAGTTTAGAAATGATTTGCTATTTTACACATTGCAAGATTCAGCCAGAGCATCTTGTTCTTGCTCTTCGTTCTGCAATGTTTTTATGCGCAAAAATGCAGAATTATTTGGATGCGCTTGTATTTGCAAAGCGTTTATTAGAATTCAATACAGATATTCAATTTATCCAAAAGGTGAAAAAAATTATCTCTTTGTGTGAAAAGAATAAATCTAATAAATATAAACTTGATTACAACACAAATAATTCTTTTGTTATTTGCTGTTATTCTTTGCGTCCCATTTATAATTCAAATTCTTCTCGAAAATGTCCTTTTTGTGGATCGAATTATTTTCCACAATTTGATCGTCAAATTTGTTCCGTTTGTGATTTGTGTCAAATAGGTTTTTCTGGAGCAAATGGATTTAATATTTTGAGAAAGAAAAAAAAATGGGATTAATGTATTTAATTTATTCTTGAATATTATTATTTTTATTTTTAGATAAAAGTGGAACAAAAATAAAAACAACAAAAATTAGTAATTTTTATTTTATTTTTTTATTTTTTTCATTTTTTTATTTTTTCATTTTTTTCTTTTCTAAAAAATCAAAATTAATTCAACAAAAAATTAAAAGAAAAAATAAAAATAAATTTTAATTTCATCAAATGTTAAGCAATATTACACAAAAACTTAATCAAAATAGTCAATTACTATCTTGTTTATTTTCTAATACAAAATCTTTACCAAAAAGTGAATAAAAAAAAAACAAAAACAAAAGAAAAAAAGAAAGAAAAAAAAAGCAAAAATTTTTCTATTTTTTTTCAATTAAAAAATAAAAATAAAAAATAAAAATGATGAATCAGAAAAATCAAATAAAAAAATTAACTTAAAAACTTTTTTAAATTAAAATCAATACAAAAAATCAGTTGGACTTTCAATTAAAGAACCTTTACTTTTTGAACAAGACAGAGAAAATGTAAAAGGAGTTGATTTAGAAGATTTTGAAGAACCAAAAGAGAATTTATTGAAAGGATTAACAAGAAACAAAATTGGATTACCATCTTTATCAGAAAATCAAGTTGTCAGGTAAATTTTTTAAAAAAGGAAATTTACTTATAAATTTTTACTTATAAATTTTTTGTTTAGACATTATTTAAGACTTTCTCAAAAAAATTATGGAATTGATACTGGAATTTATCCTTTGGGTTCTTGTACTATGAAATATAATCCAAGAATTAATGAAGTTGTTGCAAGAATTCCAAAATTTGTAAATTCACATCCTTTTCAACCTGAACAAACAATTCAAGGAAGGTAAAAAATTTATCAACAAAATTATAAACAAAAATAAATTTATATTTATTTAAATATTTATATTTATATTTATATTTATATTTATATATTTATATTTATACTTATTTAAATATTTATATTTATATTTATAATTATTTAAATATTTATATTTATATTTATAATTATTTAAATATTTATATTTATATTTATATTTATATTTATATTTATATTTATATTTATATTTATATTTATATTTATATTTATATTTATATTTATATTTATATTTATAATTATATTTATATTTATATTTATATTTATATTTATATTTATATTTATATTTATATTTATATTTATATTTATATTTATATTTATATTTATATTTATAATTATTTAAATATTTATATTTATATTTATAATTATATTTATATTTATATTTATATTTATATTTATATTTATATTTATATTTATATTTATATTTATATTTATATTTATATTTATATTTATATTTATATTTTAAATTTTTTAGTTTGGAAATCCTTCACACACTTGCAGAATGTTTATTAGCAATTACAGGAATGAAAGCAGTTACATTAAGTCCTGCTGCTGGAGCACATGGAGAACTTTGTGGAATTATGGCAATTTCACAAGCAATGTTTAAAACTGGAGAAAAAGATCGAAAAGTAAAAGAAAAAAGAAAAAAGAAAGAAAAAAGAAAGAAAATTTTTCATTTCAAAAAAAAAATATTTTTATCTTTGTAGATAATCTTAGTTCCTGATGCTGCACATGGAACAAATCCAGCAACAACAGCTATGTGTGGATTTAAAGTAAGAGAAATCAAGACAACAGATAAAGGAATAGTTGATATTGAAGATTTAAAAAGAAATCTCAAACCAGATGTTGCAGGAATGATGCTTACAAACCCAAACACCTGCGGCATCTTTGAAAAAGACATTATACAAATTTCAGATCTACTTCACAAAAACGGATCATATTTCTATATGGATGGAGCCAATTTAAATGCTCTTTTAGGAAGAGCAAGTATTGAAAAAATGGGAGTTGATGCTATGCATATTAATTTACATAAAACTTTCTCAACTCCACATGGTGGCGGTGGTCCAGGAAGTGGTCCTGTTGTTTTCTCAGAGAGATTGGCTAAATATGCTCCTCTTCCTTATGTTATCAAACAAGGTGATAGTTTTAAAGTTATTGAAAAAGATTCTGATAATAATTCTTTGGGTCGTGTCAAAGCTTATTTCGGTCAATCCGTATAATACCTTCATTTATATTATATTATATTATATTTTTATTTCAAACCTTTTAATTAAGGAAGAGAATGAGATTAATCCAATTTATTGAATTAATATTTTCAATTAATATTTTAATTAATATTTTAAATAATATTTTAATTAATATTTTAAATAATATTTTCAATAATATTTTAAATAATATTTTCAATAATATTTTAAATAATATTTTCAATAATATTTTAAATAATATTTTCAATAATATTTTAAATAATATTTTCAATAATATTTTAAATAATATTTTCAATAATATTTTCAATAATATTTTCAATAATATTTTAAATAATATTTTAATTAATATTTTCAATAATATTTTCAATAATATTTTAATTAATATTTTAAATAATATTTTAATTAATATTTTAAATAATATTTTCATTAATATTTTCATTAATATTTTAATTAATATTTTAATTAATATTTTATTTATTATTATTATTAGGGAGTTATTGCAAGAGCTTTGGCTTATATTCTTTCTTTTGGAAATGGTTTGGTTTCTGTTGGTGGTGATGCTGTTTTAAATGCAAATTATATTAGAAAAAGATTAGAATCTGTTTTTTCACCTGCTTTCCCAGGACAAACTTGTATGCATGAAGTTGTTTTTTCAGATAAATTCTTAAAAGGAACAGGTGTTACAACACTTGATATTGCAAAAGCAATGATTGATTCAGGTTCGAAATTGTTTAAAATTAAATTTAAAAATAGATTTAAAAATTAGATTTAAAATTAGATTTAAAATTAGATTTAGAAATAGATTTATAATTAGATTTAAAAATAGATTTATAAATTAGATTTAAAATTAGATTTAAAATTAGATTTAAAATTAGATTTAGAAATAGATTTAAAAATAGATTTAAAAATAAATTTAAAAATAAATTTAAAAATAAATTTAAAAATAGATTTAAAATTATATTTAAAATTAGATTTATAAATAAATTTAAAAATAAATTTAAAAATAGATTTAAAAATAGATTTAAAAATAAATTTAAAAATAGATTTAAAAATAGATTTATAAATATATTTAAAAATAGATTTAAAAATAAATTTAAAATTAAATTTAAAATTAAATTTAAAATTAAATTTAAAATTAAATTTAAAATTAAATTTATAAATAGATTTATAAATAAATTTAAAATTAGATTTAAAAATAGATTTAAAAATAGATTTAAAAATAAATTTAAAAATAGATTTAAAAATAAATTTAAAAATAGATTTAGAAATAGATTTATAAATAAATTTAAAAATAAATTTAAAAATAAATTTATAAATAAATTTAAAATTAGATTTAAAATTAGATTTAAAAATTAGATTTAAAAATAAATTTATAAATAGATTTAAATTTAGATTTAAAATTAGATTTATAAATTAGATTTAAAATTATATTTAAAAATAAATTTAAAAATAAATTTAAAAATAAATTTAATAATAGATTTAAAAATAAATTTAAAAATAAATTTAAAAATAAATTTATAATTAGATTTAAAAATAGATTTAAAAATAGATTTAAAAATAAATTTAAAAATAGATTTAAAATTAAATTTAAAAATAAATTTAAAATTAGATTTATAAATAGATTTAAAATTAGATTTATAAATTAGATTTAAAAATAAATTTAAAATTAGATTTAGAATTAGATTTAAAAATAAATTTATAAATAAATTTAAAATTAGATTTAAAAATTAGATTTAAAATTAAACATAAATTTAAAAATAGATTTATAAATAAATTTATAAATAAATTTAATAATAGATTTAAAAATAAATTTATAAATAAATTTAAAATTAGATTTAAAAATAAATTTAATAATAGATTTAAAAATAAATTTAAAAATAGATTTAAAAATAGATTTAAAAATAGATTTATAAATAGATTTAAAAATAGATTTAAAAATAGATTTATAAATAGATTTAAAATAAATTTAAAAATAGATTTAAAAATAAATTTATAATTAGATTTAAAAATAGATTTAAAAATAGATTTAAAATTAGATTTAAAAATATATTTAAAAATTAGATTTAAAAATAAATTTAAAAATATATTTAAAAATTAGATTTAAAAATAAATTTAAAAATAGATTTAAAAATAAATTTAAAAATAAATTTAAAATTAAATTTAAAAATAAATTTAAAAATAAATTTAAAAATAAATTTAAAAATAAATTTATAATTAGATTTATAAATAAATTTAAAAATAGATTTAAAAATAGATTTAAAAATATATTTAAAAATAAATTTAGAAATAGATTTAAAAATAAATTTAAAAATAGATTTAAAAATAGATTTAAAATTAGATTTATAAATAGATTTAAAAATATATTTAAAAATAGATTTAAAATTAGATTTAGATTTATAATTATATTTAAAATTATATTTATAAATTAATCAATTTTCATTTAAAAATAATATTTTAGGATTACATCCAATGACAATGTATTTCCCATTAGTAGTTCATGGAGCAATGCTAATGGAACCAACAGAATCCGAATCAATTGAAACATTAGATGAATATTGTGATGCAATGTTAAATTTAGCAAAACATGCTTTATCAGGAAAAGCTGCAGAAGAATTCCAACAAGCTCCTCAAGCAACTCCAGTTAAAAGATTAAATGAATCTTTAGCTGCAAGAAATCCAATTTTACGTTTTAAACCAAAAAAGAAATGAATTTGAAATTTTTCACTTTAATTTTTTTTTGCTTTTTCAAATCTTTTTGATTTTTCTTTTCCCTTTTTTTTTTCTTTTTCAAATCTTTTTACTTTCTTTCTTTCAATCAAAAAGTAAATCAATAAAAAAAAAAGGAAAAAGGAAATTTAAATTAAAAGAAATAAAAGAAATAAAAATTAAAAAAAAAAAAGAGGAACGTAATTGAAAAATTTAATTGAGAATAAAAAAGAAGAATAATAAATAAATAAATAATTAATTTTCTCCTTTTTCTTTTTTTCTTCTTTTTTTCTTCTTTTTTTTATTTATTTTTTTATTAATTTTTTATTTGATCAAAACAAAAAAAATAAAAAATAAATAAAATAAAAAAAAATTTTTTTTTTTCTCTTTTTTTAATTAAAAATTTAAATAAAAAAAAACCAATTTAAATAAATTAAAAATTAATTAAAAATTAAATTAAAAAATTAATTAAAAAATTAAATTAAAAATTAATTAAAAAAAATTTTTTTTTTAAAATTTCTTTTTTCATTTTTCAATTTCCTTTTGAATTGAAGTAAGTTAAAATTGCTTTCTTTATATTTTTTCTCTTTTTTTTTATTCTTTATAATTTTAATTTATAAAAAAAAAAATAATTTCCACTTCATCTTTTCTAAATTTTAATTTTATAAAAAAAAATCACAAAAAAATAAATAAAAATTAATTTGGAATTCTTATTCTTTATTAAATATTGATCTTTCCTTCTTTTTTTTTGTTTAATTAATAATACAATTAAATCTAATAACAAAAATAAAAATAAAAATTTTAATAAAAAAATATTTTGATCTAATAAATAAGCTAATGTCAAAACAATTCATTCGTTCATTTGCAACCAAACCAGTTTTCGATAAGATCTTAGTTGCCAATAGGTAATGTTCTGAAATTTTTTTTTAAAAAAATAATACGCCTTTTTTTTTAACAAAATTCCAATTAAAATTAATTTGATTTTTTTTTACCATAATGATGACGATGAAAATAAGCAATTTTTTAATAATTAAAATCAACAATTAATTTAATAATAAATTTAATAATTAATTAATAATAAAATTAATAATAAAATTAATAATTAATTTAATAATTAAAATCATAATAAATTTAATAATAAAATTAATAATAAATTTAATAATTAATTTAATAATAAAATTAATAATTAAAATTAATAATAAAATTAATAATAAATTTAATAATAAAATTAATAATTAAATTAATAATTAAAATTAATAATTAAAATTAATAATAAAAATAATAATAAAATTAATAAATAAAATTAATAATAAAATTAATAAATAAATTAATAAATAAAATTAATAATAAAATTAATAATAAAATTAATAATAAAAATTAATAATTAAAATCAATAATTAATTAATAATTAAAAATCAATAATTAATTAATAATTAAAATCAATAATTAATTAATAATAAAATTAATAATAAATTAATAATTAAATCAATAATAAAAATAATAATAAAAATAATAATAAAATTAATAATAAATTTAATAATAAATTTAATAATAAATTTAATAATAAAAATAATAATAAAAATAATAATAAAATTAATAATAAAATTAATAATTAAATTAATAATAAAATTAATAATTAAATTAATAATAAAATTAATAATTAAATTAATAATAAAATTAATAATTAAATTAATAATAAAATTAATAATTAAATTAATAATAAAATTAATAATTAAATTAATAATAAAATTAATAATTAAATTAATAATAAAATTAATAATTAAATTAATAATAAATTAATTAATAAAATTAATAATAAAATTAATAATAAATTTAATAATAAAATTAATAAATAAAATTAATAATAAAATTAATAATAAAATTAATAATAAAATTAATAATAAAATTAATAATAAAATTAATAATAAAATTAATAATAAAATTAATAATTAAATTAATAATTAAATTAATAATTAAATTAATAATAAAATTAATAATTAAATTAATAATTAAATTAATAATTAAAATTTATTTAGAGGTGAAATCGCATGCAGAATTATGCGAACTGCCAAAAAAATGGGAATCAAAACTGTTGGAGTTTATTCTGATGCAGATTTAAGTTCACTTCATGTTGCTAAAGCTGATGAAGTTGTTCGAGTGGTAAATAAAATAATAAAATAAAATAAAATAAGATTTTAATTTAAATTAATTTAAATTAAATTAAATTAAATTATTTTATTTTATATTATAAAAGGGACCAGCACCATCAAACCAAAGTTATCTCATTATTGAAAACATCATCAACGCAGCAAAGAAAACAGGAGCACAAGCAATTCATCCAGGATATGGATTTCTAAGTGAGAAGCGAGAATTTTCCAAAGCAGTAGCAGACAACGGAATGGTATTCATTGGACCACACGCAGATGCAATTGACCAAATGGGATGCAAAATTGCAAGTAAAAAAATAGCAAAAGCAGCAGGTGTCAATGTCATCCCAGGATACGTTGGAGAAGTTTTCACACCAGAAGAAGTTCTTAAAATCGCACATCAAATTGGATATCCAATTATGATCAAAGCTGCCGGAGGCGGTGGAGGAAAAGGAATGAGAGTTGCTTGGAATGATGAAGAAGCAAAAGAAGGTATCCGACTTTCTAAAGAAGAAGCAAAATCTGCTTTTGATGACGATCGAATTTTCATTGAGAAATTCATTGACAACCCACGTCATATTGAGATCCAAGTGCTTGCTGACAATTACGGCAATGCTGTCTATGTCAACGAACGTGAATGCTCAATTCAGCGAAGAAACCAAAAAGTCATTGAAGAAGCGCCGTCAATTTTCTTGGATCCGGCAACACGAAAAAAAATGGGAGAACAAGCTGTCATGTTATGTCATGCTGTCAAATACAATTCTGCCGGAACATGCGAGTTCATTGTCGATCCAAATAAGAACTTCTACTTCTTGGAAATGAACACTCGATTGCAAGTTGAGCATCCAGTGACTGAATACACGACAGGACTTGATCTTGTCGAACACATGATCAGAGTTGCTGCCGGAGAAAAATTGTCAGTAAAACAATCCGACATTGGCATTAATGGATGGGCAACTGAATGTCGTGTTTATGCCGAAGATCCTGAAAGAGGCTTCTTGCCCTCGATCGGAACACTTGTCAAATACAAAGAACCCGAAATTCCGGAAGACAAGTCGATCAGAATTGACACTGGCTTTATTGATGGAGCTGAAATTTCGATGTTTTATGATCCATTGATCTCGAAGTTGATCACTTATGGCAAAACAAGAAACGAGTCAATCCAAAGAATGAAAGAAGCACTTGATTCTTATGTGATCGAAGGTGTCAATCACAATATCCCATTTTTGCGCGCTATTCTCGATCAACCGCGCTATGTTGAAGGCAAAATCACCACAAAATACATCCCAGAAATGTGGCCAGATGGTTTCAAAGGCGTTGTTTTAAAGCCAGACGAAAAAGAACAATTGGCTGCTGGCGCAATTATTATGGATCTTCTTCGCGCAGAAAAAGCTCACACAATCTCCGGAAAACTACAAGGATTCAAACACGATCCTCAATCTGAATTTGTTGTTCAATTCCTCGAAGAAAAATACAATTGTGACGTTGAAAAGACAAAAGACGGCTACATCATCACAGCCAACGGCAACAAAAACATCGTCAAAGACATTGACTGGATTGTCGATGACCATATTTTCAAAGCCACAATCAACAACAAAAAGGTTGTTTTGCAGATGATCAAACCAAAACCAGAAGGATTTGTAATCCGGCATCTCGGAACAAAATTCGATGTTTTTGTCAGAACAAAAAGACAAGCTGAACTTGCCCCCTTCATGCCAGAACCAATTGTTCTTGACACTTCTAAATTCCTTGTTGCCCCCATGCCAGGTATGATCTTCTCAATTACTGACAAAAAACCCGGCGATAAAGTCAATGCTGGTGAAGAACTTTGCATCATTGAAGCTATGAAAATGCAAAATCTTCTTAAATGCGAGAAAGACACAACTATCAAGAAAATCAATGTCAAAACCGGACAAAATGTTGGTGTTGATGAGATTTTGATTGAATATGGAGATTAAAAATTTTAAACAAATCAAATCAAATCCAATCAAAAATCAAATCAAATTTTTGACTTTTATTTTTTCCTTTCTTTCTTTCTTTCTTTCTTTTTAATTAGTTCTTCAATCAAGTTTTTTTTTTTTTAATTTTTTTTTACCAAAACATTTTCCAAAAGTTTTTCCTTTCCAAATCAACAAAGAAATTCTTTTTTTTTTTTACACTCTTAATTAACAAACATTTTTTAGCAAAAAGAGCAATAAAAGTAAAAAAAAAATCAAATTAAAATTTTATTTATATTAATTTAAATTTAAAATCTTTTTTAAAATATTAAATTCTAATTAATTTTATTTATAAATAATAAATTAATTTAATTCAATTTTTTTAATATTTATTTATTAAAAATTATTTTTGAAATTTATTTAAAAATTTATAATTTAAATTAAATAAAATAAATAATTTAAATTTAAAATCTTTTCTAAAATATTATTTTAATTAATTTTATTTATAAATAATAAATTAATTTAATTCAATTTTTTTAATATTTATTTATTAAAAATTATTTTGAAATTGATTTAAAAATTTATAATTTAAATTAAATAAAATAAATAATTTAAATTTAAAATCTTTTTTAAAATAATAATTTAATTAATTTTATTTATAAATAATAAATTAATTTAATTCAATTTTTATTTTTAATATTTATTTATTAAAAATTTATTTTTAAATTAAATAAAATAAATAATTTAAAAAATTTTTTAAAATATTAATTGAATTAATTTTATTTATAAATAATAAATTAATTTAATTCAATTTTTAATATTTAAAAAATTTATTAAAAATTGATTTATTTATTTAAATAAAATAAATAATTTAAATTTAAAATCTTTTTAAAATATTAATTTAATTAATTTTATTTATAAATAATAAATTAATTTAATTCCAATTTTTATTTATTATTATTTAAAAATTTATTTAAATTAAAAATAAAATAAATAAATTAAACTTAAAATCTTTTTAAAATATTAAATTAATTAAATTTATTTATAATTTAAATTAAATAAAATAAATAATTTAAATTTAAAATCTTTTTTAAAATATTATTTTAAATAATTTTATTTATAAATAATAAATTAATTTAATTCAATTTTTAATATTTATTTATTAAAAATTATTTTTGAAAAATTGATTTCTATAAAATTTATAATTTAAATTAAACAAAATAAATAAATTAAATTTAAAAATCTTTTTTAAAATATTATTTTAAAATTTATTTTATTTAATAAATAAATTAAATTAATTTAATTGATAAATTTTTAATTTTTATTTATTTATTAAAAATTATTTTGGAATAAATTTTAAATTTATAAAATTTATTCTAATTAATTTTAAAAATAATAAATTAATTTAATTCAATTTTTAAATTTAAATTTTAAAATCTTTTTAAAATATTAATTTAAATTAAATAAAATAAATAATAAATTAATTTAATTCAATTTTTAAATATTTATTTTAATTAAAAATTATTTTGAAATTTATTTATAAATTTATAATTTAAATTAAATAAAAATAAATAATTTAAATTTAAAATCTTTTTAAAATATTAAATGAATTAAATTTATTTATAAATAATAAATTAATTTAATTCAATTTTTATATTTATTTATTAAAAATTGATTTGAAATTTATTTAAAAATTTATAATTTAAATTAAATAAAATAAATAATTTAAATTTAAAATCTTTTTAAAATAATATTTTAATTAATTTTATTTATAAATAATAAATTAATTTAATTCAATTTTTTTAATATTTATTTATTAAAAATTATTTTGAAATTTATTTATAAATTTATAATTTAAATTAAATAAAATAAATAGTTTAAATTTAAAATCTTTTTTAAAATATTATTTTAAATAATTTTATTTATAAATAATAAATTAATTTAATTCAATTTTTTTAATATTTATTTATTAAAAATTATTTTGAAATTTATTTATAAATTTATAATTTAAATTAAATAAAATAAATAATTTAAATTTAAAATCTTTTTAAAATATTATTTTAATTAATTTTATTTATAAATAATAAATTAATTTAATTCAATTTTTATATTTATTTATTAAAAATTGATTTGAAATTTATTTAAAAATTTATAATTTAAATTAAATAAAATAAATAATTTAAATTTAAAATCTTTTTTAAAATATTATTTTAATTAATTTTATTTATAAATAATAAATTAATTTAATTCAATTTTTTTAATATTTATTTATTAAAAATTATTTTGAAATTGATTTAAAAAATTTAAAATAATTTTAAATTTAAACAAAATAAATAATTTAGATTTAAAAATCTTTTTTTTAATATTTATTTTAAAAAATTTTTGAAATTTATTTAAAATTTATAATTTAAATTAAATAAAATAAATAATTTAAATAATAAATTAATTTTTATAAATAATAAATTAATTTTTAATAAATAAAGAGGAAAAATTTATTTTCATTTTTTTCATTTTTTTCTTTTCATTTTTTTTTGATTAATAATTTTTAAAATGATTGAAAATCTACAAAGTTTTGAATGCCCAATCTGGTAAAAAAAACAAATGAAAAATAAAAAGAAAGAAAATTTACAAAATTAAAAAGGAAAAATTTTTTATAATAATTTTAAAGTAAAATGTCAATGGAACCTCCAATAACAATGTGTCCAAACGGACATAGTTTCTGTCAAGGATGCCTTTCTCAATGGCTTGAAAGAGGAGATCGTTGTCCAATTTGCAAAACAAAAATCCGACATCCAAAAAGAAATAATCAATTAGAACAACTTTATTATGAATTAAAACTTTTAGAAGAAAAAGAAAAAGAAAATAATCAAAATAATAATCAAAAAAATAATCAAAATAATAATCAAAAAAATAATCAAAAAATTAATCAAAATATTCAAGATGAAAAAATTGAAGATGAAAATATTCAAGATGAAAATATTCAAGATGAAAATATTCAAGATGAAAATATTCAAGATGAAAAAATTCAAGATGAAAATATTCAAGAAAATATTCAAATTGATTCACAAAATAAAAATTCTGAATCTATTGTTTTGGATGCAGAAATAATTAATGATTTCGAAAAATCCTTTAATGAACAAAATGAAACACAATTTTTTTCAGATGAAGAACAAAAAAAACACAATAGAAATTCAAGAAGATCAAATAGATCCCATAGAAGAAGAAGATGCCCAGTGTGCCGCAGAACCATCCACGATCTCGTGAGATGTGAACATTGTGAAAGAGCGTTTTGCCGCAATTGCTTTGTAGAAGCTTCTATGGAAAATGAGGACAAGTGTCCCAAATGTAATGTCAAAATTGACAACTATGAAAAATATATTGATATCCAAGAAGTTGAAAATATTGAAAATGTTGACAGTTTTGACAGTTTTGACAGTTTTGAAAGTTTTGAAAATTTTGAAAGTGATGAACAACAACAACAACAACCACAACAACAACAACAGATATGCTCTTTTTTATTAAATCATCAAATGTGTTCTAAAACGGAACATATTCAAAATCCTAATTTTAATCTTCATCCAAAAGATATAGTTATTTGCCCTTATTTGGGTAATTGTTATTCTACTTTGTGTCCTTATCAACATCCAAATCCTTTAAGGAAAGATAAAGAAAAAATTTTAATAAAAGAATTTGGAAAAGCTGATATAAATCCTGAATTTCTTGAAAAGATTTTTTTTCTTGATACAAGAAAAAAAACCAAAAGAAAAGGTTAATAATATTTATTATTTTAATATTTTATATTTAATATTTATTATTTTATATTTAATATTTTATATTTATTATTTTAGTTTGTGTTGATTATCAGATTTATGGTAAATGTAAAGATAAAAATTGTCCTCTTCAACATATAAATCCAACAGGTCTTGAATCCTATTTTGCTAGAAGAAAATGATTTTAATTTTAAATTTGATTTTAAATTTAAATTTGATTTTAAATTTGATTTTAATAATAATTTAATCAAAATTGAATTTTTTTTTCAATTTGTTTTTATTTATTTTTCTTTCTTGAAAGTGAAAAAATATCCAAAAAAAAGAAGAAGAAAAAAAAAAGAAAAAGAAAGAAAGAAAAATGAAAAAAAACTTGATTTTTTAAGAAAGAAAGAAAGAAAGAAAAAAAAAATTAATCATTTCAAAAAAAGTGGAAAAAAAAATGGATAAAAGTTTAGCAGCATTTTCTTTTACGTTTTTTTTCTTGAATCATTAAACCATCTTGAGAAATTACGTGAGATTGATTTTGTTGAGTTGTTTGTTGTTGTAAATTAGCATTTTTTTGTTGAATTGCTTCTAAAATATTTTCCAAAATAGTTAAAAAAGCTTCTTCAACATTTGTTGAATCTAAAGCAGAAGTTTCAATAAAAGCAAGTCCATTTTCTTCTGCAAATTTTTTTCCCTTTTAATTTTAATTTTTTTCCAATTTATTTTAAATTTTAATTTTTAAATTTTAATTTAAATTTTAATTTTAATTTTAATTTTAATTTTAATTTTAATTTTAATTTTAATTTTAATTTTAATTTTAATATTAATTTTAATTTTGATTTTAATTTTAATTTTAATTTTAAATTTTGATTTTATTTTTAATTTTGAATCTAAATTTTAATTTTAAATTTAATATTAATTTTAATTTTAATTTTAATTTTAATTTTATTTTTTAATTTTAATTTTATAAATGAATTTTAATTTTAATTTTATAAATGAATTTAAATTTTAATTTTAATTTTAATTTTAATTTTAATTTTAATTTTAATTTTAATTTTTAATTTTAATTTTTTATCCGAATTTTGATTTTAATTTTAATTTTAATTTTAATTTTATAAATGAATTTGAATTTTAAATTTGATTTAAATTTTGAATCTAAATTTTAAATTTGTTCAAATATTCCTAATATATACTTCATCATGAGTAACTTGACGTTTTTCTTTTAAATCAATTTTGTTTCCAACAAGTAAAATCAAAATATTTGGATGAGAATTTTCTTTAACAGCTGTAATCCATTTATTTGAATGTTCAAAAGTAATATGATTAGTAATATCATAAACAACCAAAGCACCAATAGCTCCACGATAATAACTAAAATATTAAAAAGGAAAATAAATTGATTTAAAAGAGTTTTAATAAAAAAATTTTTTTTGAACCTTTTTGTAACAGAATCATATCTTTCTTGACCTGCTGTGTCCTATTTATTTTGTTTTGTAAGAATTATTGTGATTAGAAAATTTGTCTAGATTTGCTTTTTTTTTTTGTTTTTTTTTACCCATATTTGTGCTTTTATTAATGTTTCTTTGATTTTAACACTTTTTGTTGCAAATTCAACTCCAATCGTACTTTTTGAATTTGGATCAAATTCATTAGTACAAAATCTTGATAATAAATTTGATTTTCCAACTGCACTATCACCTATTTTAATTTTAATTTGTATTTTAATTTTGATTTAAATTTTGATTTAAATTTTGATTTAAATTTTGATTTAAATTTTGATTTTAATTTTGATTTTAATTTTGATTTTGATTTTGATTTAAATTTTAATTTAAATTTTAATTTTGATTTTGATTTGTATTTTAATTTAAATTTTGATTTAAATTTTGATTTAAATTTTGATTTAAATTTTGATTTAAATTTTGATTTAAATTTTGATTTTGATTTTGATTTTGATTTTGATTTTGATTTGTATTTTGATTTGTATTTTGATTTTAATTTAAATGAAAACAAACCAACAAGAAGAATTTTTAATAAATAATCTTCTTTTTGATTTTCATCATCATCAACCTCAATTTGATGTGGTTGAGTTATATCATCAATTTTTTGATCATTTTCGTCACTTTCATTTGTTGAATCTTCTTGATGTGACTCTTTTACTTGATCTAATTTTTCTTTATTCTCATATGACATGATCCCCACTAATTAAATCATTTTGATTAATATTAAAATTGATATTTAAATTATTGTTTAAATTAATATTAATTTGATATTTAAATTGATATTTAAATTAATATTAAAATTGATATTAAAATTATTGTTTAAATTAATATTAAAATTGATATTTAAATTGATATTTAAATTGATATTTAAATTGATATTAAAATTGATATTAAAATTGATATTAAAATTGATATTAAAATTGATATTAAAATTGATATTAAAATTGATATTTAAATTGATATTTAAATTGATATTAAAATTGATATTTAAAATTGATATTAAAATTGATATTTAAAATTGATATTAAAAATTGATATTAATTTGATATTTAATTTGATATTTAAATTGATATTAAAATTATTATTTAAAAAATTGATATTAAAAATTGATATTTAAATTAATATTTAATTTGATATTAAAATTGATATTTAAATTGATATTTAAAAATTGATATTTAAATTGATATTAAAATTGATATTAAAAATTGATATTAAAATTAATATTTAAATTGATATTTAAAATTGATATTAAAAATTGATATTTAAAATTGATATTTAAAAAATTGATATTTAAATTGATATTTAAAATTGATATTTAAATTTGATATTTAATTTGATATTTAAATTGATATTTAAATTGATATTTAAAATTGATATTAAAATTGATATTAAAATTGATATTTAAATTAATATTAAAATTGATATTAAAATTGATATTAAAATTGATATTAAAATTGATATTTAAATTGATATTAAAATTGATATTTAAATTGATATTAAAATTGATATTAAAATTGATATTAAAATTGATATTAAAATTGATATTAAAATTATTATTAAAATTGATATTAATTTGATATTTAAATTGATATTAAAATTGATATTAAAATTTAAATTGATATTTAAATTGATATTAAAATTGATATTAAAATTGATATTTAAATTGATATTTAAATTAATATTTAAATTGATATTTAAATTGATATTTAAAATTGATATTAAAATTGATATTAAAATTGATATTAAAATTGATATTTAAAATTGATATTTAAATTAATATTTAAATTGATATTAAAATTGATATTTAAATTGATATTTAAATTGATATTTAAATTGATATTTAAATTGATATTTAATTTGATATTTAATTTGATATTAAAATTGATATTTAATTTGATATTTAATTTAATATTTAAATTGATATTAAAATTGATATTTAAATTGATATTTAAATTGATATTAATTTGATATTTGAATTTTGATGAAGAATTTTGATTAAAATTTTTTTTTTAATTTGAAAATATAAATTGTGGTGATTCATAATTATTTTAATAATTGTTTTTCATTTTAATTAGTAAAAAAAAAAGTTTTTTTTGTTTTTTGTTTTTTGTTAAAAAAAATTTTTTTACAGGAAATGTTACAATAGCTTTAATGAAAATAAAAAGTAAAAATAAAAATAAAAGTAAAAATAAAAGTAAAAAAATAAGAAAAGTAAAAAATAAAGGAAAAAGTTTCGTTTTGTTTATAAAAAAAGGAAAAAAGAAAAAATGAAAAAATGAAAATAAAAACGTTTTAAAAATAAATTAAAAATAAAAAAAAATTCAGTTTAATTTTTCATTTAAATTCTCAATTTATTTTTATATCTTTTTAAAGAGAATTTTTTTCCACTTTTTGGTTTAAAATAAAATATTTTTTTTTTACATTAATTTTCTTCCAAACATTTCCCATCTTTTTATATAAGTTAAAGGTATTTGTTTTTCTGAAAGACCTTTTCTAGAAATGAGAGATTTAGAATAAATGATGATTATTCTTGAAAGAATAAATCTAATAAGAATTGCAAGTAAAATAATAATTATTATCAAAACAAAAATGTTAAATAAATTGAAAAAAATTTTCCAATTTTTGATTTTGAATTGATGAGAAAGTAATTCAGTTGTTGCATTGAGATGTTTTTTAGGGATAATATTGAGTATTATTCCACCTTCTGTTTCTGTACCACCTAAAAAAATCAAAGCTTTAATTGTAAAAACTGCAATTACATTATAAAAGGAAAGAAATGAAAATCCCATTCTTTGATATAAATTATGAGTTTCTCCAATAATATAAATTGGATTATTTTTTGGATTATTTTTTGGATTATTTTTTGGATTATTTTTTGGATTATTTTTTGGATTATTATTTAAATTATTGTTTAAATTATTGTTTAAATTATTGTTTAAATTATTGTTTAAATTGTTGTTTAAATTATTGTTTAAATTATTATTTAAATTATTTTTTGGATTATTATTTAAATTGTTGTTTAAATTATTATTTAAATTATTATTTAAATTGTTTAAATTGTTTAAATTGCTTAAATTGTTTAAATTATTTTTTGGATTATTATTTAAATTATTGTTTAAATTATTATTTAAATTATTGTTTAAATTATTATTTAAATTATTTTTTAAATTATTATTTAAATTGTTTAAATTATTGTTTAAATTGTTTAAATTGTTTAAATTATTGTTTAAATTGTTTAAATTGTTTAAATTATTGTTTAAATTATTTAAATTGTTTAAATTGTTTAAAATTATTTTTAAATTATTATTTAAATTATTTTTGGATTATTGTTTTAAATTGTTGTTTAAATTATTGTTTAAATTATTTAAATTGTTTAAATTGTTATTTAAATTATTGTTTAAATTGTTTAAATTATTGTTTAAATTATTGTTTAAATTATTGTTTAAATTGTTTAAATTATTGTTTAAATTATTGTTTAAATTGTTTAAATTGTTTAAATTATTGTTTAAATTATTTAAATTATTGTTTAAATTGTTTAAATTATTGTTTAAATTATTATTTAAATTGTTTAAATTGTTTAAATTGTTTAAATTGTTATTTAAATTATTGTTTAAATTATTGTTTAAATTATTTAAATTATTTAAATTGTTTAAATTATTTAAATTATTTAAATTGTTTAAATTATTTAAATTATTTAAATTGTTTAAATTATTTAAATTATTTAAATTGTTTAAATTATTTAAATTGTTTAAATTGTTTAAATTGTTTAAATTGTTTAAATTGTTTAAATCTCGTTGATAATTAACCCAAATTCCATAATAAAAATCTTGACATAAAATAACCCGGAAATATTGATAAATTGTTATCGGGAATTTGTTCTTCATATTCAAAAAAAAATGCTTAAACCAATCTACACACAAATCAATCAAAAAAAATTGAACCAAAAAATTCAAGGATTCAAATGAAAAACGAACTTCTTTTCCTCCAAATAAATTCCTTGCATAAACAATAAGCAAAAACACAAATCTTTGATATTTGCCAACAATATCTGAACAAGCAATTTGAAATAAATTTTCAGGAGAGAAATTTCTAAACAATGTTCTTCGAATTTCAGATAATTTGCTTGAAACTAAAAAAGCTGTCAAAATACTTTGGTCTGAATTAATAATGGCATTCAAAGTAAGAACAACAATAGAAAGCAAAAGAACATGCACAAAATTTGTTATAAATAAAATGAACAACACAATAATTAAATGACGCTTAATTTTTTGCTTGTTTAAATTATACACACAAAAATTCAAATAGTGAAACAAAGTCAATTCAAATGAACTGAGTAAATTATGGCACAACATCAAGAAATTGTCAATGAAATAAAGTTTTAATTGTGATTGTGCACGAATTTGATGATATATTATTGAAGAATTAAAATTCACAGCAAACACATAAACAGTTATAACAAGAATCATTAAATAACAAACAAATAAAATATCATTTTTGATTATTTTTTCAAACTTTCTTTTTCTTTCACTTGAAAATATACTTGAAACAAAACTTGCTAAAAATCTTATGAATCTTGTTGGGAATGTAAAAAAAACAATAAAATCGTGTATTAATAAGATTGTTGCTAAAAAAGTAAGTTTTAATAAACTAAATGGTAATAAAAATATCAAATGAAAAAAACGTTCTTGGTTTTTCGCTTTTATTTCTTCAGATTCTGAAGAATTAAAAAAGTCAAAAAGAAAAGAATTTAACATTTTTTTGAAACAAAGAAAAAAATGAAAATGAAAAAAAATGAAAAAGAAATTTTGAATTTTGAATTTAATTAAAAATTTAAACTTTTGGAAAAAGAAATGAAAAAGTGGAATGAAAAAAAAAATTTTTTTTTTGATTTAATTTGATTTATTTTGATTTATTTCTTTTGTAATTTCATCAATGCATTTTGAGCAGCTGCAACATACATATTTTGACTTGGTCTTGCATTGAGTTCTGGATGAGTAGAGTATTGGAAATCCATAATACTTTCAATAGTCATTCCATTTTGGATACTTAAACTAAACCAATCAGAAAGATGAGCAGCACTTGTTCCTTTTTTCATTGCACATCCTCCAATTAATTTCATATCTTTTTTATTGAAAATCATTTTAGTAGTAACAGGTGATGGATTCAACATTGGATATTTATCATCAATTTTTGAAAATCCAACAACATAATCAAATCCTTCAGCTTTTGCTTGTTCTTCTGTAAGTCCAGCTCCTCCAATTCCCCAACTAAATATTTTAGTGCAATAACTATTGATTACTCCTTTGCATTCTTTTTTCGTTCCAAGAACATTCATTGCTACTACTTTGGCCATGAAAACTGCTGATGTTGCAAATTGTGAAACAATTGGTTTTTGTGTTATAAGTGATTTTTTTTGAGTAGCATCTCCTAATGCGTAAATATTTGGATATTTTGTTTGTAAATTATTATTAGTAACAATTCCTTGTCTTGTAACTTCAATTCCACAATCTGCTGCAAGTTTTGTATTTGGTCTTACTCCTATTGAAAGAACAACAAAATCAACTTCAATTTTTTCTTCTGAATCTAAAATTATATGAGAAACATTTTCTGGATTTTTTTCTGATTTAACAAATCCTGTTAATTTTTGGCCTAATTTTAGATTAATTTTGTTATCTATTAATTCTTTTTCAATAATTTCAATGAATTCACTATCAGTTGTTAATTGCATAGCATGAGGCAACTAAATAATAAAATAAAATCAATATCAAATATAAATATTAAAATATTAAATATTAAATATTAAAATATTAAATTAAATATTAAATTAAATATAAATATTAAATATTAAATTAAATATTAAATATTAAATATTAAATATTAAATATTAAATATTAAATATTAAATATTAAATCAAATATTAAATTAAATATTAAATATTAAATATTAAATATTAAATATTAAATATTAAATATTAAATATTAAATATTAAATTAAAAATCAAATATTTACCATTTCAACAAGTGTAACATCAAATCCAAGATTTATAAAACTTGCAGCCACTTCAACTCCAATATAACCAGCTCCAATAACAGCAACTTTTTTCTTTTCAGCATGTTCTGCTAAATCTCTTGCTTTTGCAAGATCTTGAAAATTTCGAATAGTTAAAATATTTTTTGAATCAATCAAATCAATAGGAGGAACAAAAGGAGAAGCACCAGTAGCAATTACAAGATTTGTATATTCAAATTCTTCACCAGATTTAGTAACAACTTTGAGATTCTTCAGGAAGAATTTTAGTAACAGTATCAATTTTAAGTTCAGCTGCGTTTGTAAAGTGTGATTGAGCAATAAGGAAATCTTCATAAGGCTTTTTGTAATCCATTCCATAAGGCATTGAACATCTATTAACTAATCTTTCTTCTTCTTTAATCATCATTATTGATAATTCTTTTCCCATAGATTTACCCCAATTTTTTACTACATTTGCACATGTAACTCCTCCTGGTCCACCGCCAATTATAATTAAATCTCGTTTATTTGACATTTGTGTATTTAATTTTTGGTTTTTTTATTTTTTTATTGTTTAAATTTAAATCAATTTAATTGAAAAATAAATTATTTTTTTTTTTGGGTTTTTTCTTCTTTTATTTTGGTTTTTTTATTTTTATTTCCACGTGTTTTAATGTAAAATTTTTTAATAAGGAAATTCAATTATAAATGGTTATTCTATTCCAATAAATATTTAATTTTAATCAACAAAAATTTTATTTTTTAGAAATCCCCCTTTTTAAACTAATCCCCCAAAAAAAATAAATTAAAAAAATTTTTTTTCCAATTTTCTCCTTCTTTTTTCTCCTTTTTTTTTTTCTTCATTAAATCAAATTAATTCATTTAAACTAAATCAAATCAAATTAAATCAAATCAAATCAAATCAAATCAAATTAAATCAATCAAATCAATTAAATTAAATCAAATCAATTAAATCAAATTAAATTAAATCAATCAAATTAAATCAAATCAATTAAATTAAATTAAATTAAATTAAATTAAATCAAATTAAATCAAATCAATTAAATCAATTAAATTAAATCAAATCAAATTAAATTAAATCAAATTAAATCAAATCAATTAAATCAATTAAATTAAATCAATTCAAATTAAATCAAATCAAATCAAATCAAATCAAATCAAATCAAATCAAATCAAATCAAATTAAATCAAATTAAATCAAATTAAATCAAATTAAATCAAATTAAATTAAATCAAATCAAATTAAATCAAATTAAATCAAATTAAATCAAATTAAATTCAAATTAAATCAAATTAAATCAAATTAAATCAAATTAAATCAAATTAAATCAAATCAAATCAAATTAAATCAAATCAAATTAAATTAAATCAAATTAAATTAAATCAAATCAAATCAAATTAAAAAGGAAAGGAGAGTTTAATGGAAATGTAATTCTTTCGAAAAGAAAAAAAAATGAATTCAAAAGAATCACAAAAAAGAAAGAAATAGAAAAATAGAATGAAAGAAATTGAATGAAAAAAGAGAAATAAAATGATTTAATTTGATTTATTTCTTTTGTAATTTCATCCATGCATCTTGAGCAGCTGCAACATACATGTTGAAGCTAGGTTTTGAATTGAGTTCTGGATGAGTGGAGTATTGGAAATCAATGACATCTTCGAGAGTAATACCTTTTTGCATGCCCAAACTAAACCAATCAGAAAGATGAGCAGCACTATCTCCTTTTTTCATTGAACAACCTCCAATTAATTTCATATCTTTTTTATTGAAAACTAATTTGGTGATAAGAGGTGATGGATTCAACATTGGATATTTATCTTCCACTTTGGAAAATCCAACAACATAATCAAATCCTTCAGCTTTTGCTTGTTCTTCTGATACTCCAGCTCCTCCAATTCCCCAATCAAATATTTTGGTGCAATAACTATTGATTACTCCTTTGCATTCCTTCTTTATTCCAAGAATATTATTTGCTACTACTTTGCCCATGAAAATTGCTGTTGTTCCAAATTGACAAACAGTTGGTTTTTGTGTTATAAGTGATTTCTTTTGAGTAGCATCTCCTACTGCGTAAATATTTGGATATTTTGTTTGTAAATGCTCATTAGTAACAATTCCAAATTTTGACACTTCAATTCCACAATCTGCTGCAAGTTTTGTATTTGGTCTTACTCCTATTGAAAGAACAACAATATCTGCTTCAATTTTTTCTCCTGAATCTAAAATTACGTGAGAAACATAATCTGGATTTTTTTCTGATTTAACAAATCCTGTTAATTTTTGGCCTAATTTCAGATTAATTTTGTGATCTGTTAATTCTTTTTCAATAATTTCTGTGAATTCACTATCAGTTGTTATTTGCATAACATGAGATAACTAAATAATAAAATAAAGAAAGATATTTTAATATTCAATTCAATATTCAATTTATTATTCAATTCAATATTCAATTCAATTTAATATTCAATTCAATATTTAATTCAATATTCAATATTCAATATTCATTTCAATATTTATTATTCAATTCAATTCAATATTCAATTCAATATTCAATTTAATATTCAATTTAATATTCAATTCATTTTAATATTCAATATTCAATTCAATATTTAATTCAATATTCAATATTTAATTCAATATTCAATTCATTATTCAATATTTAATTCATTTTAATATTTAATATTCAATATTTAATATTTAATATTTAATATTCAATATTTAATTCAATTCATTATTCAATTCAATATTCAATATTTAATATTTAATATTCAATATTTAATTCAATATTCAATTCAATATTTAATTCAATATTCAATATTCAATATTTAATATTTGTTTATATTCATTTATATTGTTTATATTTATGTTTTTAATGCAAAATTACCATTTCAACAACAGTAACATCAAATCCAATATCAGCATATCCACAAGCCATTTCAATTCCAATATAACCACCACCAATAACCACCACCTTCTTCTTTTCAGCATTTTTTGTCAATTCTCTCATTTTTTCAAAGTTTTCATAATCACGAACTTTCAAAATATTTTTTGAATCAATCAAATCAATAGGAGGAACAAAAGGAGAAGCACCAGTAGCAATTAAGAGGTTTGTATATTCAAATTCTTCACCAGATTTAGTAACAACTTTAGATTCTTCAGGAAGAATTTTAGTAACAGTATCAATTTTAAGTTCAGCAGCTGAAGTGAACATTTCTAAAGGAATAAGGAAATCATCAGCTGGAATTTTTTCTCCCATTCCATAAGGAATTGCGCATCGATTAACAAGCTTTTCTTCGTCTTTGATTATCAAAACTGATAATTGTTTGCCCATCATTTGTGTCATGAATTTTATTACATGAGCTGTGACTATTCCACCTGGTCCACCGCCAATTATAATAAAATCTCTTTTGTTTGACATTTTTTAATTTGGTTTTTTTTTTTTAAAGATTTAAATTTGGTTTTTTTTTAAAGATTTGAATTTTTTTTTTTTGTTTTTAAAAGTGAAAAATAATTATTTATTTAATTTGATCTTTTCTTTTAAACTTTTTTTTTGTGTTTTTTTTTTTCAATTTAGTTTTTGCTTAGTTGTTAAATTTGTTTACACGTGTTTTGATTTAATTTTATTTTTATCAAAAATTTTATCAATAATTAATAAGCTTTATATAGTAAATCTTTAATTTCAAATAAAAATAATGTTTATATATATTTACCCCTTAATTTAAAATAGGATTTTAATTAATAAAAAAAGCGAAAAAATTTTTTGTTTTTGTTGCTTTTCTTCCTCTTTTTTTTTTTTATTTATTGACTTTTTCTCCTTTTTTTTTTTTTCTCCTTTTTAAATAAAAATTTTTCATAATAATTATGAAAGATTAAATTAAAAAAAATAAACAAAAATTTAAATTTAATTTTTTTTTCATTTTCTTCTTTCCTTTTTTATTTCTTATTCTTCTTTCTTTATATTTATAATTTAGATTTTGATTTAATTTTTAATTTTTATAAAATAATAATAATAATAATAATGATTACAGATTTTGTTGTAATCAGTGAATTTTGTGAAAAAGTTGGTCCAATTCCAATTTGGATTTTTCCTGAAGAAAAATTTCGAAATCAAACTTTTAATTTTACTCGTTTTGTTTTGTCTGTTATGTCTTCAAATCTTCATCCAAGTGAAAAATTAACAGGCAATAAAGATCATGAATTTGTAATTCCAATTCCTGAAAATGAAGAAAATTTATGTGCATTTGTAAACAATCCCGAATATAAATCTAAATCTAAATCTAAATCTAATTCTAAATCTAATTCTAAATCTAATTCTAAATCTAAATATAAATATAAATCTAAATATAAATCTAAATATAAATCTAAATCTAAATATAAATATAAATCTAAAAATAAATCTAAATATAAATATAAATATAAATATAAATATAAATATTAATATAAATATAAATATAAATATAAATATAAATATAAATATAAATCTAAATATAAATATAAATATAAATCTAAATATAAATCTAAATCTAAATAAATCTAAATATAAATATAAATATAAATATAAATCTAAATCTAAATATAATTATAAATATAAATATAAATATAAATATAAATATAAATATAAATATAAATACAAATATAAAATATAAATATAAATATAAATATAAATATAAATAAATATAAATATAAATATAAAATATAAATATAAATCTAAAAATAAATCTAAATATAAATATAAATATAAATCTAAATATAAAATCTAAATCTAAATCTAAATCTAAATCTAAATCTAAATCTAAATCTCTAAATTTAATTTAATTTAAATCTAAATCTAAATATAAATATAAATATAAATCTAAATATAAATATAAATATAAATATAAAATATAAATATAAATATAAATATAAATATAAATATAAATATAAATATAAATATAAATATAAATATAAATATAAATATAAATATAAATATAAATATAAATATAAATATAAAAATATAAATATAAATATAAATATAAATATAAATATAAATCTAAATCTAAATCTAAATCTAAATCTAAATATAAATATAAATATAAATATAAATATAAATATAAATATAAATATAAATATAAATATAAATCTAAATCTAAATATAAATTCTAAATCTAAATCTAAATCTAATTCTAAATCTAAATCTAATTCTAATTCTAATTCTAATTTCTAAATTCTGATTTAAAATTCTAATCTTTTCCCAATTCTAAATCTAAAATCTCAAATCTAAAATCTAAATCTAAATTTAAATCTAAAAATCTAAATCTAAATCTAAATTCTAAATCTAAAATCTAATTCTAATTTTGAATTTTAAAATTCTAAAATCTAAATCTAAATTAAATCTAAATCTAATTCTAAATCTAATTTAAATCTAATTCTAATTCTAAATCTAAATCCAATTTCAAATCTAATTCTAATTCTAATTCCCAAAATCAAAAATCTATTCTAAATCTAATTTAATAAATATAAATATAAATATAAATATAAATATAAATATAAATATAAATATAAATATAAATATAAATATAAATATAAATATAAATATAAATATAAATCTAAATCTAAATCTAAATCTAAATCTAATTCTAATTCTAAATCTAAATCTAAATCTAAATCTAATTCTAAATATAAATCCAAAATATAAATCTAAATCTAAATCTAAATCTAAATCTAAATCTAATTCTAAATCTAATTCTAAATCTAAATCTAAATCTAAATATAAATATAAATATAAATATAAATATAAATATAAATATAAATCTAAATCTAATTCTAATTCTAATTGAAAAATCACTTAATACTAATAAATTTTTTTTAAAAAAGGTTGTTCTTTTTTCTTTATTTGATAGAGATGCAAGAGGTTT
Organism: Anaeramoeba ignava; assembly: GCA_028826165.1. Classification (NCBI taxonomy): domain Eukaryota; family Anaeramoebidae; genus Anaeramoeba; species Anaeramoeba ignava. Next base: position 22,645 of record JAPDFW010000130.1, on the reverse strand, counting down.
TGTGAGAACATTATGTATAAGTTTCATTTCTAATAGAACAAAAATTATGGATAATCTTGTTGATTTAAGAGCTTCATTTTTAAAAATAGTTTCATATCTACATTCTAGAAATAATCCACAATTTTACTTTGAAATTGTTCAAAGAATTAATACTTTAGAACAAATTGAAAAAGTATTTATTTATTTATTTATTTTTTAAAAACTTAAATTTAATTTTTAATTTTAATTTTAAAATAATTAGAATCAAATTGAATCCAAAAATTATAAAAAAGGAATTGATATAAAATTAAATGAAAGTTTAGAAGAACTTCAACAAAGTGAAAAAGATATTTTTTCTATTATTTCTCTTCAGGAATTATCATTATTAGATTCCTTTTTAAGAAGGGAAACAAAAAAATCACAAGATGGAAATCAAGAAATTAGAAATAATTATTCAATTTATAAACAATTTGAAAATCAAAATGAAATTGAAATTGAAGTTGAAAACGAAAATAATAAAAATCAAATTAAAAATCAAAATCAAAATAAAAATCAAAATCAAATTCAAAACCAAAATCAAAATCAAAATGAAATTGAAAATCAAAATCAAAATCAAAATCAAAACCAAATTCAAATTCAAAATCAAAATGAAATTGAAAATCAAAATCAAAATCAAAATCAAAATCAAAATCAAAATCAAAATCAAAATCAAAATCAAAATCAAAATCAAAATCAAAATCAAAATCAAATTCAAAATCAAAATCAAAATGAAATCCAAAATCAAATTCAAAATCAAAATCAAAATCAAAATCAAATTCAAAATCAAAACCAAATTCAAATTCAAAATCAAAATGAAATTGAAAATCAAAATCAAATTCAAAATCAAAATCAAAATCAAAATGAAATTGAAATTGAAAATCAAAATGAAAATCAAATTCAAATTCAAAATCAAATTCAAAATGAAAAAAATCAAATTCAAAATCAAATTCAAATTCAAAATGAAATTCAAAATCAAATTCAAATTCAAAATGAAAAAAATCAAAATCAAAATGAAAATCAAAATCAAATTCAAAATCAAAATCAAAATGAAAATCAAAATCAAAATCAAAATCAAAATCAAATTCAAAATCAAAATCAAATTCAAAATGAAAAAAATCAAAATCAAAATCAAATTCAAATTCAAAATGAAAAAAATCAAATTCAAAATCAAATTCAAAATGAAAAAAATGAAAAAAATGAAAAAAATCAAAAAAATGAAAAAAATCAAAAAAATGAAAAAAATCAAAAAAATGAAAAAAATCAAAAAAATGAAAAAATCAAATTGTAATCCTCAAAAATAAATATAAAAAATCAATACATGGAATGATTCAACAAAAAACTCAAGAAGAATTAATATCATATATAAAACAAAAAGATTACGATTTCCCACTAAGACCAATAGAAAAAGTTTTCATTGATGAAGCATATAAAAATATCACTCAAATACATCTCAAACAATTCCTTCATCATTTCTCCAAAAATCAAATCCAATTATTCACAGAATATCACATTCACACTTGGAAAGATGAAAAAGAACTGTTACTCACAATTGGAAAAATTCCCATTTTAAATTTCGGAACAAAATTTTCAAAAGAAAAAAATCAAACAAAAATTTCGAATACGGAACAATTCTCAAGTAAAAACAAAAGTTCTGCAAGTGAATTCATCAACAATCCGCATTTATCATTCGACTTGTTCTCTTTTAATACCCAAGATTTCAGACAAAGTTTAGATTTTATTTGGAGAGACGATTGCAAAAATGGAATCATTGAATTTGTTCATAAAAAATTCTTTTTTTGTATTGAACATTTAGTTTATACTTTATTAATTGGAAGACCCCTTTTTATTACAGCCTCTTCCACACACGAAAACTTTGCAAGATACATGGTTTCTCATTTAACTACTTTTGTTCCAGGCGAAATCACAAAGCAAAATGTGGGCAATATTTGGTTAACTTCCTCTCAAAAATCATTCCAAGAACTCGTAAATATGAAAATTTGCTCAATTTCTAAAGCAATTTCACTCCCCAAATCACTGCATAAATTTGTTTCCATTTATGATTACGAAACAGGTGCTTTGAACGGTCCTTTATATTATAATCTTAAAAAATTGAAAAACAAGGAAAATAATTCAACCAATATTTTCGAACGAAAACAAAACCATCAAAAATTCTCCAAAAGTTTCGTCAATAAAATCTTGAGATTGGACTGCCAATGGAATGACGACAAAACTTATCTTGCTCATCTTTATTCCGCTTTTTTTGAAATTGCTCTTCATTCTTGGGTTTATTATTCAAAATCCCAAAACGTCAAAAATTTTCCAAATCCAAAAAATCAATCCAAATCAAAATTTTCTGGATCTTCTTTTGTTTATAAAAAGGATTTGAAAATCATTCAAAATTTTATTCGTGTAATTCATTTCCAAAAATGGAAAAAAGCAACAAAAGGAAGAAAAATTTTTGAACCAATTCATTTAAATTTTGAAAAACTTCGAAAATATTTTTAAAAAAGAAAAAGAAATTATTAATTTTTCTTTTTAAAAAATTGTTTGATAGAGAAAAAAAAAACAAATTAAATTAATAAAACAATTTTATTTTCATTTTTTTCATTTCAATTTCAAAACAAAAAAATGAGTGAAAAATTATTTGAAGCAATAACAAAAAACGATTTAAAATCAGTTAAAGAAGAAGCTAATAAAGATAATATCAATATTCTTTATGTAAAAAAAAAATCAATTTAATTTAGAATTATTTTTAAAATTTTAATTTTTAAATTTAGAATGTAAAAAAATTTGCTTTTTATTTAAAATTATTTTATTTAAATTATATAATTTTATAATTATAATAGAAATTTACTCCTTTAGCTTTTGCTTGCAAACAAGAAAACATTGATTTAGAAATTATTAAACATCTTTTTTCTATTGGAGCTGATTTAAATTTACCAATAGTAAAATTATATTAAAATTATAATTAATTTTTATTTTTATTTTTATAAAAAATTTTAGACTGTAAATAATATTATTTTTCAATATAAAATATTTAAATTTTATATATTTCTTTTAATAAAGAGAGTAATAAAGATAATTTAAAGCTAATTTGAATTAAATTTAAATTTAATTTATTGTTTTTATAGACTGTAAAAAATCATTACAATTTTATTCTTATTAAATTTTTTAATTATTTTTTCTTCTTTTTGTTTTAGATTGTAAATTTGAAAAGATAAAAATCTTCTTTTAAAAAAATTAATACAAACAAATTACTTTAAAATTATTTAGTATGTAAATGATAAATATTTCCTTTTCATTAATTTTTATAAATAATTCCCTTTTTTTTTTTCTTTTTAAAGGATGTAAATGTTTTATTATTAAAAATATTAAAAATATTAAAAATATTATAAAAAATTTAGAATTTTACACCTTTAATTTTTGCTATTCAAAAAGGAGATATTCCGCTTGTAGAATTTTTACTTGATAATGGAGCTGATCCAAATATCCCAACTGTAAATTATTATTTTAATTTTAAATTCAAATTTAAATTCATTTGATTTCATTTGATTTTACTTTTTGGATAAATAATTAGCATGTAATTTAAATAAATTTATATTTTATTTGATAAAATATTTTTTATTGAGGAGTAATTTTATTTTTAGATTGTAAATATTTTATGTTTTTTTTTTCTTATTAAATAAAGTAAAAAAACTAAAATTTTGATTCTTTTTCTAAAAAAAAAATTTAGCATGTTTGATTTCAAAAATGAAAAAGTTTTTCCTTTTATTTTGATCAAAAAAATATCAAAATCAAATTTTTTTCCATTTTATTAGCAAGTAGAATTTAATTTAAATATAAATATTTTGTTTTGTTTGGAAGACAATTTAATTTAAATTATTTTTAGCTTGTAAATTTTTTTTTGGAATTAATTAATTAATTAATTAATGCTAAAAAACCAAAAATATTATTGTTATTATTATTATTTTTTTAGTTTGTATTGATTTTATTCATTTAATTATTTATCCAAAAAGAAAATTAATATAATTTCAAAATAATATTTTATAGCATGTATTTTAAATTAAAATTGAGTTTTTTTTTTGAATAAATTTTAATGAAAAAAATTCAAAAGAATGTAAAAAAAAGGGAACTTTAATTTGAATGAAAATTTATTATTTAATTTATATATATTTGTTTTTGGATTTAGGATGTTTGTTTTATTTCTTATTCTTTTTTAAGATATTAGAAAAGAGAATGAATAAAATATTTTCAATTTAGCATGTAAATTTGATTTGAAAAAATTTTCTTTTCAATAAAAAAAAAAAGTTTCTTTAATAATAAGATTTATTATTAGAAAAAAGTTGCAATAGATTATGCAATGAATTCAAGTGAAGATTTAACAATTATTAAAAAGTTGATTTCTTCAAATGTTAATTTGAAACAAGTTGATTCAGTAAAAAGAAGAAATTTATTGGAAAAATAATTTCTTTTTTTTTCTTTTAAATTAAATTAAATTTTTAGAAAAGTAAATCAATAAACAAAATCTTTTTTTTTTTAAGATTTATATTTATAGTGATAATAATAATCATTTTGATTAAATAATAAGGGAAGTACAATTCTTCATAGAGCTTGTGAAGGAGAAACATCAAAAACCAAAATTGAATTTTTATTAGATAAGGGTTTCTCAGTGAATGATTTAGTAATTTTAATTTTTTATAATGAAATTTATCAAATTAATTTAATAAAAAAAAAGAATGTAAAAAAATTGAAAAAAAGAAATAATTGAAAAAAAGATTATTAAGATAGAATTTAAACAGTTAGTAATTTAAAGAAGATGAATTCAAACACGAATTTTTTTAAATTGATATTAAAATTGTATTCCAAAAAAAAAGGATGTAAATTAAAAGAAAATTAAATTAAATTGAATGAAAATTAACAAAACAAATTTTTTTGTAGAATCAAACACCATTACATATACTATTAAAACAGTATTCAGAAAAAACACCTCGAGATTCTTTTAGATTATTATTGAAACATGCTGATTTTTGGTTAAGCGATGTAAGTATTATTTTAATTATTTGAAATATTTTGAATTATTTTAATTATTTTGAATATTTTGAATTATTTTAAATATTTTAATTATTTTGAATTATTTTAATTATTTTAATTATTTTAATTATTTTAATTATTTTAATTATTTTGAATTATTTTAATTATTTTGAATATTTTGAATTATTTTAAATATTTTAATTATTTTGAATTATTTTAATTATTTTTAATTATTTTAATTATTTTAATTATTTTAATTATTTTAATTATTTTGGAAATATTTTAATTATTTTGAATATTTTAATTATTTTAATTATTTTAATTATTTTAATTATTTTGAATTATTTTGAAATATTTTAATTATTTTAATTATTTTAAATATTTGAAATATTTTGAATTATTTTAAATATTTTGAATATTTTAATTATTTTGAATTATTTTTGAATATTTTAATTATTTTAATTATTTTGATTATTTTTAATTATTTTGAATTATTTTAATTATTTTGAATATTTTGATTATTTTGATTATTTTGAAATATTTTGATTATTTTAATTATTTTGATTATTTTAATTATTTTAATTATTTTTGAATATTTTAATTATTTTAATTATTTTGGAATATTTAAATTATTTTAATTATTTTGATTATTTTGAATATTTTAATTATTTTGAATATTTTAATTATTTTAATTATTTAAATTATTTTAATTATTTGAATTATTTAAATTATTTTAATTATTTGAATTATTTTAATTATTTTAATTATTTTAATTATTTGAATTATTTTAATTATTTTAATTATTTTAATTATTTAAAATATTTTAATTATTTTGAATATTTTGAAATATTTTGATTTAGTGTGTTCCAATTGTTTGGAATGCAACTCGTTTGTCAAAAAAAGATAGATTAATTGATATCATTCTTGCTGGAGCTCCTATTGATATTCTTTATAATTCACAAGATCTAACAAATAATGCAAACGAAGACACAAAAAAAATCATTTTAAGTTTTAGAAATATTTGCAAAGAACTTGAAACTTTTTATTCAAGTAAATTTTTAACCGATTTCAAAATCATGACAAAACATGAATCATTTCCTTGTCATAAACACTTCCTTTTGGCAAGAATTGGGAATAAGGAAAAAATGGATAAATTTATTGAAGGAATTCAAGATATAGAAGATGATAATATAGTTGTTGAGATTATAAAGTGGGTTTATTCAGGAGAACAACCCAAAAATGAAGAAAGCATCAAAACATGTGAAAAATATGGGATTGATTTAAGTGAAAAATCAGCAAGAAATAGTTTATTATTAGGATTAAAACAGCTTTATTTGGATGAAGAAAGCAAAGATTTTGGAATAAAAGTGGATGATCAAATTGTCAAAATTCATAAGTTTCTTTTATCAGCAAGATCTGATTTGTATCTTCATATGTTTGAGTCTGTTAATGATCCTTCTTCTACTGTTCAGGATTATTCTGGAAAAAGTTTAAAGGCTATTCAAATTCTGGTTCAATGGATGTATTTTGATTCAATTGATCCAGATACTCCATTGGATGTTTTGGAAGAACTTGATAATGCTGCTGATTTTTATCAATTACACGAAGATTCATCTTTTGAAACTATTTTACGATCTTTTCTACCGAAAAAAGATTCAAATGAATTGAATTGAAAAAAAATATTTTAATTTAATATTCAATTTAATTTAATATTCAATTTAATTTAATATTCAATTTAATTTAATATTCAATTTAATTTAATATTCAATTTAATTTAATTCAATTCAATTTTTTATATTTAATTCAATTTTTTATTCTTTTTTTAATTTAATATTTAATTCAATTCAATTTAATTTAATATTCAATTTAATATTAATTTAATTCAATATTCAATTTAATATTCAATTCAATATTTAATTCAATATTTAATTCAATTCAATTCAATTCAATTCAATTTAATTCAATTTAATTCAATTCAATATTTAATATTTAATTTAATATTCAATTTAATTCAATTTAATTCAATATTTAATTCAATATTTAATATTCAATTTAATTCAATATTTAATTTAATATTTAATATTTAATTCAATATTCAATATTTAATTCAATTTAATATTTAATTCAATTCAATATTCAATATTTAATTCAATTTAATTTAATATTCAATTCAATATTCAATATTCAATTCAATTCATTTCAATTCAATTTAATTCAATTTAATATTTAATTCAATTTAATATTTAATTCAATTCAATATTTAATTCAATATTCATTTCAATTTAATTCAATTCAATTCAATATTTAATATTCAATTCAATATTTAATTTAATATTCAATTTAATTTAATATTCAATTTAATTCAATATTCAATTTAATTCAATTCAATTCAATTCAATTTAATTCAATTCAATTTTTTATTCTTTTTTTAATTTTTGAGTTCAGTTGGGGCTAATAGCATTTTCATCAATAAAAGATGAAATTCAGTTTAAAACAATTTTTTTTACTATTCCTCTCATCATTACTCAAAAATTAATAAAAGAAAAAGAAAAAGAAAAAGAAAAAAAAAATTTTTTTATATTTGTTTTGTTTAATTTTGTTTAGAAAAAAATGAAAAAAAATGAATTTAAAATCAAAAAAATTTTGTTGTTGTTTTTGTTTTTTAATCTCCTTCAATCAAACTTTGAAAAACTTCAATTAAATTTTCAACTTCAATTTCATTTATTGATTCATCAAATCTGGAAAGTAAAGGAGACCAACCTAATGTTTCTAAAATAGTTTGAACAGATAAAAAAATATGATCTTCCTCTCTTTCAATTTTTGTTGAAAAACAAAAGAAACTTTTAAAGAAAAATTCCTTCAGAACAAATTCAACTTGTTTTAAACAATCTGGAATATTTTTGAGCCTTTCAAGTTTGTGGATCAATTCTTTTGTAATAAAAATCAACGGACTGTCATTTTTTTGGATAATTTCAGGAAGTTTTAAATTTTCGAATTTTTCATTTTCATTTTCATTTTGATTTTGATTTGTATTTTGAGAAGACATAAGTTGACTTTCTCCATAAGCTAAAATTTGGAGAATAACTGACATTCCAGAAACAGCACCAGCATTAACAGATTGTGAGATAATGGAGGTTATAACAGAACCGAAAATATAGGGATATTTATAGATATAGTTTTGATAAATCTTCGACATTTGATCGATAGTATATTTTGAGCCATTGGGATCATTTACATTAGAAAAAGGGAGTTGAAAAGTAACCAATTCCCAAGTGAGTATTCCAAAAGAATAAAGATCGGATCCATTTCCCAAAAAACTGTGCAAAGATCCGTGAAAAAGTTTGATATATGGTTCTTGCGGTTTTGAAAAAATATCCACAATCTTATATTTGCTTGGCTTCGTTGTGAGCATGATGTTCTGTGTCTTGATCGATAAAACAAGTGTTCCAATTTCTGAGTGAAAAAGTTCAGTTGCTTGTGAAACAGTCTGAAGAATATTGATTATTGTTTTCCAATCAAAGATCCTTTTTTCCGACTGGTATTTTTCGATCAAATCTCGAAGACTTCCTTGCGGATAATAATTTCCTCACAGTTGCAAATTGCATTTTATCGTTTTCCGAGAAATGAATGAAAAATCCATAAAACGATCCAAAAAAACGTTTTCCTGTAAATATTTTTTCTTGCGTTTCATTTAAATTGGATTTGTTTGTTTGCGTTTTTTTTCCTTTGATTTTCACAACTTTTTCTATTTGTTGATTAAACGCTAATTGTTCTGCATCAACCATACCCTCGATTGGGTCATGATAAATTTTTGATAACAACATCCTTTGAATTCCATTTTCCAAGATAACTTATTCCATTAATTCCTTTTCCAATTTGCCTGTCAATTTGGAGATCGTTGATATCGATCCAAGAGTCAATAAACGGCTGCATTTCCGAGATGAAAATGTGAAGAATTTCCTTGATTGATTGTTGTCTTCTGCGAATTTCGTATGTCTTATTGATTGAATACAAAGTAAAATGAGTTGCCGGTGATTTGGAGCAATTTAAAGGGTCTCTATTTTTGTAATCTTTTGCATTGTAATTTGCTCCTTGTTTTAAAAGCATGATCACTGCAGGAAGGTTCCCTTGTTCTGCTGCCACGTGAAGGGGGGTTTGCTTCTTTGCCCCAATGATATTTGGGTTTCCGTTGTTGTTTAGAATCATTTTTAAAAGAAAATTGTTGTTTTCAATAACTGTATAATGTAATAAGGATTGATCGTATTTGTCTTTGTAATTGTGTAAATCAAGTATTTTGAGAATTTTTTGAATTAATTGTGGGTATCTGTTTGTTAAAGCTAAATGGAAGAATTTCTATTGAATTTTCAAAAGAATTTTCAAAATGAATTTTCAAAAGAATTTTCAAAAGAATTTTAATTTAATTTTAATTTTAAATTTAATTTAATTTTAATTTTAATTTAATTTTCAAAATGAATTTTAATTTAATTTTACTTCAATTTGTGTCTCATTAAAATTGTAAGTCTGTGTTTCAATTAAAGAATTTAAAAAACTTATTTCTTCATTTATAATCTCAATATTATCCATTTTATAATAATTTGGAAAATTATTAGAATTCATTTTAGAACGTAATATTTTCTGAACAAAAATAGATTGAGTATAATGATAAGCATTTTTTCCTTCTTGAGAAATTAAATTAGGATCAGAACCATAATGAATCAACAATTCAACTAACGAAGGGTTATTATTTGCTGCAGCAAGATGAATTGGGGCCAATTTTTGAGTGAAAATTTGAAAATTGGCATTATTTTTAAGTAACAATTCAGCAATTTTATAAAAATTAAATTGAACAGCAATAAACAAAGGGGTGAATCCATCCTTGTTTTGGATATTAATATCTGCTTTATATGCAATAAACTGTTCAACAACATCATACATATTTCCTCGAACAGCAATGTGCAATGATGATTTCCCATTTTTATTTTGTGAATCAATTTTTATTCCACTTTCAATAAGTAACCGAATCATATCTAATTGTGAGTTTTCTGTTGCGTAATGAAGAAGATTTGACCCATCTTCTTCTTGATATTCTAGTATCTCTTCAGCGTTGCTTGTTATTTTCTTCTTCATTGCTTCAATATCGTTCTTCATAATTAATTCATATAATGGATTGTTTTTGAAATGTTTCAGTTTTTTTTTTTTCTTGTGAATCGTCAATTGTTTCTATTCCTTGATTTTGATAAAAAGCTTCTACTGCGAACTTAATTTTCAAAATGAATTTTAATTTTCAAAATGAATTTTAATTTTCAATTTTAATTTTAATTTTAATTTTAATTTTAATATAAATTTTAATTTTAATTTTAATTTTAATTTTAATTTTAATTTTAATTTTAATTTTGAATTTTAATTTTAATTTTAATTTTAATTTTAATTTTAATTTTAATTTTAATTTTAATTTTAATTCTAATTTTAATTTTAATTTTGATTTTAATTTTAATTTTAATTTTAATTTTAATTTTAATTTTCAAAATGAATTTTAATTTTAATTTTAATTTTCAAAATGAATTTTAATTTTAATTTTAATTTTCAAAATGAATTTTTAATTTTAATTTTAATTTTCAAAATGAATTTTAATTTTAATTTTAATTTTAATTTTAATTTTAATTTCAATTTTAATTTTAATTTTAATTTTTAATTTTAATTTTAATTTTTAATTTTAATTTTAATTTTAATTTAGTTTTAATTTTAATTTTCAAAATGAATTTTAATTTTATAAATGAATTTTAATTTTAATTTTAATTTTAAATGAATTTTAATTTTAATTTTAATTTTAATTTTAATTTTAATTTTAATTTTAATTTCAAAATGAATTTTAATTTTAATTTTAATTTTAATTTTCAAAATGAATTTTAATTTTAATTTTAATTTTAATTTTAATTTTATAAATGAATTTTAATTTTTTACTTCTATATTCCATTCAAATCGACTTAAATATTGTGTTGCAAATGTTTTACTTGTGTTTGTTAAACTTGCAAAAGTTTCAACTCTTTCATCCATTTTAATTTAAAAGAAAAAAAAATAAAAAAGAAAAAAAAATGAAATTTAAAATTTGGAATTTTAAAAAAAAAAAACTTTTTCATTTTTTTCCTCTTTTTTCCTCTTTTTTAACTATTAATTTTATTATTTAAAATATTCTATTTTCTAAAAGAAATTGAAATGCAAAAAGGAATTGAAAAAGAAAATCAAATTCAAAATCAAATTGAAAATCAAAACAAAAATGAAAATCAAATTGAAAATCAAATTGAAAATCAAATTGAAAATCAAATTGAAAATCAAAATGAAAATCAAATTGAAATCAAAATGAAAATCAAATTGAAAATCAAAATGAAAAAGAAAATCAAATTGAAAAAGGAATTGAAAATCAAATTGAAAATCAAATTGAAAATGAAAATCAAAATCAAAATGAAATTGAAAATCAAAATCAAAATCAAATTGAAAATCAAATTGAAAATCAAAAAGAAAATCAAAATGGAAATCAAATTGAAAATCAAATTGGAATTGAAAATCAAAATCAAAATCAAAATGAAAATCAAATTGAAAATCAAATTCAAAATCAAAATCAAATTGAAAATCAAATTGAAAATGAAAATCAAATTGAAAATCAAAATGAAAATCAAATTGAAAATCAAATTCAAAATCAAAATCAAATTGAAAATCAAATTGAAAATCAAATTGAAAATCAAATTGAAAATGAAAATCAAATTGAAAATCAAAATCAAAATCAAATTGGAATTGAAAATCAAAATCAAATTGAAAATCAAATTGAAAATCAAATTGAAAATCAAATTGAAAATCAAATTGAAAATCAAAATGAAAATGAAAATGAAAATCAAATTGAAAATCAAAATGAAAATCAAATTGAAAAAGAAAATCAAATTGAAAATCAAATTGAAAATCAAATTGAAAATCAAAATGAAAATGAAAATGAAAATCAAATTCAAAATCAAATTGAAAATCAAATTGAAAATCAAATTGAAAATCAAATTGAAAATCAAATTGAAAATCAAATTGAAAATCAAAATGAAAATCAAATTCAAAATCAAATTCAAAATGAAAATCAAATTGAAAATCAAATTCAAAATCAAAATGAAAATCAAATGGAAAATCAAAATCAAAATCAAATTGAAAAACAAATTGAAAATCAAATTGAAAATCAAATTGAAAATCAAATTGAAAAACAAATTAAAAATCAAATTGAAAATCAAATCAAATTGAAAATCAAAATTGAAATTGAAAATCAAAATCAAATTGAAAAAGAAAAAGAAATTGAAATGGAAAAAGAATTTACATTGTAAAAATAATTGAAAACAAATTCTAAAAAGTTTATAAATTATTTTAATTTATATTCCCCTTGTTTATTAATTTAAAAAATTTAGAAAAGTTTCAAATCTTCCAAATCAAGAAACAAATGAAAGTCTTTTTGCTTTATTTCAAATTTTTTCACCAAATTCAACAAAATTTATTCAAAATAGTGAATCCAATCAAGAGAATATAGGATTTGTAACATTTAAGAAATTTGAAGATGCAAAAAAAGCTGAACTTTATTATAATACTAAACAATATTTTGGAAAAGAATTGGAAATTACTCTTATTGATTATAATCCGTAAATATTTTGATTTAAATTTATGAATATTTTGATTTAAATTTATAAATATTTTGATTTAAAATTTTGATTTAATTTATAAATATTTTGATTTAAAATTATAAATATTTTAATTTAATTTATAAATATTTTAAGATTTAAATTTATAAATATTTTAATTTAAATTTATAAATATTTTAATTTATATTTATAAATATTTTGATTTATATTTATAAATATTTTGATTTAAATTTATAAATATTTTAATTTAAATTTATAAATATTTTGATTTAAATTTATAAATATTTTGATTTAAATTTATAAATATTTTGATTTATATTTATAAATATTTTGATTTAATTTATAAATATTTTAATTTAAATTTATAAATATTTTGATTTAAATTTATGAATATTTTGATTTAAATTTATAATATTTTAATTTATATTTATAAATATTTTGATTTATATTTATAAATATTTTTAATTTTAATTTATAAATATTTTGATTTATATTTATAAATATTTTAATTTATATTTATAAATATTTTTGATTTATATTTATAAATATTTTGATTTATATTTATAAATATTTTGATTTTAATTTATAAATATTTATAAATATTTTAATTTAGATTTATAAATATTTTGATTTATATTTATAAATATTTTAATTTATATTTATAAATATTTTGATTTAAATTTATAAATATTTTGATTTATATTTATAAATATTTTAATTTAAATTTATAAATATTTTAATTTAAATTTATAAATATTTTGATTTATATTTGTAAATATTTTGTTTTGAATTAGAAATATTTTATTTAGAAAACAAAAAGATCCAAACCAAAAATTTAGATGGGTTTATGTCAAAAACTTCCCAGAAAATTATCAAAAAGAAGATCTAAAAAAATTATTTCAAAATTTCGGAAAAAATTTACAAATAGATTTAAAACCAATTCCAGAAAAAATCCAATCAAAAACAAAATCTCAATTTGCAATCATTCAATTTGAAAAAAATCAAGAAGGAAAAGAAGCAATTATGAAAATGAATGGAAAAAGAATTTTAGATCAAGAAATAATAGTTGAAAGAGTAATGAAAAAATCAGAAAGAAAAAAAATTCTTGAACAAAATAAGAATTTGAAAAAGGAATTTATCAAAAAATTTAATTTAAATTTTCAATTTGAAAAGATTGAATCAATAAATGATTTTGATTCAGCAAAATTGCGTGAAGAATGTCTCAAAATTAATCCAAATTTAAAAATTTCTTCTTCAAAAATGTTTTATTCAAAAACTAAAAAACCAAAATCTGGTTTTGTTTCTTTTGAAAATGAAAATGATTTAAAAAAAGTTTTGGATCATTTTTCACAAAATCCTCCATATGGTTTTAAAGTTTTTAAACGAAATCAAAATCAAAATGAAAATCAAAATCAAAATCAAAATGAAATTGAAAATCAAAATCAAAATCAAAATTAAAAATCAAAATCAAAATTAAAATTAAAATGAAATTAAAAATCAAAAATTAAAATCAAAATCAAAATCAAAATCAAAATGAAAATCAAAATCAAAATCAAAATCAAAATGAAAATCAAAATCAAAATCAAAATCAAAATGAAAATCAAAATCAAAATTAAAATTAAAATCAAAATCAAAATCAAAATCAAAATTAAAAATGAAAAAAATCAAAATGAAAATCAAAAAATTAAAAAATCAAAATCAAAATTTCAAAATCAAAAAATCAAAATTAAAAATCAAAATTAAAATTAAAAATCAAAAATCAAAATCAAAAATCAAAATCAAAATCAAAATTAAAATCAAAATTAAAAATCAAAATCAAAATTAAAATCAAAATCAAAATCAAAATCAAAATTAAAATCAAAATCAAAATTCAAAATCAAAATCAAAATCAAATTAAAATCAAAATCAAAATCAAAATTAAAATCAAAATCAAAATCAAAATCAAAATTAAAATTAAATTAAATCAAAATTAAAATTAAAATCAAAATTAAAATCAAAATTAAAATTAAAATCAAAATCAAAATTAAAATTAAAATTAAAAATTAAAATTAAAATCAAAAATCAAAATTAAAATTAAAATTAAAAATTAAAATTAAAATCAAAAAATTAAAATTAAAATCAAAATTAAAATTAAAATTAAAATCAAAATCAAAATCAAAATTAAAATTAAAATCAAAATCAAAATCAAAATCAAAATTAAAATTAAAATCAAAATCAAAATTAAAATCAAAATTAAAATCAAAATCAAAAATTAAAATCAAAATCAAAAATTAAAAATCAAAATCAAAATTAAAATCAAAATCAAAATCAAAATCAAAATCAAAATCAAAAATTAAAATTAAAATCAAAAAAATCAAAAAAATTAAAATTTAAATCAAAATTAAAATCAAAATCAAAATCAAAAATCAAAATCAAAATTAAAATTAAAATTAAAATCAAAATCAAAATCAAAATCAAAATCAAAATTAAAATTAAAATCAAAATTAAAATCAAAATCAAAATTAAAATCAAAATCAAAATTAAAATCAAAATCAAAATTAAAATTAAAATTAAAATCAAAATTAAAATCAAAATCAAAATTAAAATTAAAATTAAAAATCAAAATTAAAATTAGAAAATTGTTTTTAAAATTTTTCATTTAAAATTTTTAAATAAAAATAAAAAGAAAATAAAAATTGTTTTGTTTTTGTTTTTTTTTTAAAAATAAAAATAAAAATTTAAGTTTTTTTTTTAAAAAAAATATAAAATAGTTAAATTAATTTAAAAAATTAAATTAATTTAAAAATTTAATTTTCCTTTTTTTTTATTTTTCTTTTATTTTTTATTTTTCTTTTTTATTTTTTTTTTTAAATTTAAAATTAAAAAGAAAGATATAAAAAAAGTTTTTTTTTTTTAATTTAAAATGAAAATTGTGGTTTATTTTGATCCTGAAATAACCAAACTTTTAATTACAGATTTGAATCTTATTCAATTTTATTTTAAAATTCAAACCAAACAAAGAAACAGAAAACATAAAGTAATAACAAAAACAGTTGTTGAAAAACAAGAAATGAAACATTTTCCATTTACAAATATTTTGTTTTCAGATTTTGATGTTTCTAAATATTTCAAAGAAAAAGAAAAAGAAAAAGAAAAAGAAATTATTTTTTCTTTTATTAAAGAAAAAGAAAAAGAAAAAGAAAAAGAAAAAGAAAAAGAAAAAGAAAAAGAAAAAGAAATGGAAGAGAAAATTCTTTCTGAAAAAATCAATTTAAAATCCAATTTCCATTTTACTATTTTTGAGAATCAAAACAAACAGAATAATTCAAAAATTAATACAAACCAAGTTATTTCTCATTTTCTTAATTTTCTTTTTATATCCCTTTTTATCAAAATGATTCAAATAATAATAACAACAATATTGATAGCAATACTGATACTAAAAATGATTTACTTATTTTTGGAGAAAGTCTTCAAATTATTTCCCATGTTTGCAAATCACAAATTTATGAATGGCTTTTATTTCCTTTCATCTCAAATTTTTCAGAAACAAATCCCATTTCAATCAAAGAAAAATTTGCTTTACTTTGCTTAAATCAACACACAATGAGAGATAATTACTTTTTTACTCGTTTATTATATAAACCTCAATCCTTAATTTTTCAACTAATTGATTTGATAATTACATTTTTTGAAAATGCAGAAAAAGATCCAAATTCAGTTTTCTTAAAAAATTCTCTCAAAAATACTTTACTTTTTCAATTGGAAATTAAAACTCCAGAGCCTATTATACTTCAATATTATCCAGTTTTTAAAAGATTATCCTTCAATTTTTTTGATGAATTTGATAAAAAAAAATATTCAGAAAAATTGGTTAAACAAAAATTTTATGATTCAATTTTAGATGATTATATAAAAGAACAATATTGTATTGATTTTCTGGATTTTTCTCCTAAATATTTTGAAGGATTTAAGTTGATTGTTCATTTAATTGCTCATGGATACATTATAAATTTTTTCAATAAACATTTCCTAGATTTCCTCAAAGAATTATTTCAAAAAATTCAATTTATAGGTGTTTTACAATGTTTTAATTTATGGAATCAATTTTGGAAAAAAATTAACTCATGGAATAAAGAAGAAAATGAAGAAAATGAAAAATTTATTAAATCATTAGAAGAATCAATTAAAAAAAATGTTGAAAATCAAAATTTCTGGCAAAAAGATCCAAAAAAATCTTTAGAATTGATTATTGAATCAGAAAAAGAAAAAGAAAAAGAAAAAGAAAAAGAGAAAGAAAAAGAAAAAGAAAAAGAAAAATTTGAAAATGTTATTTTGGATATTTTAACAGAAAGGTCACAATATTACTATGATAATACAGAAAAAGAAAAAATTATAATAGATGGTAATATTATCAAAAATATACCTTTATTAATTCAAATTAATTCTTGGGAAAAATTTGTTGGAGAAAATCCAAGTAAATTTATTGAATTTTATGAATCTAAAGATAGAAAAATACAAACAATTTGGGTTTTAACATTATCTTGGTTTAAAAAAATTATTAAATTCAAAAAAGAAAAGGAAAATGAAAATCCCAAATTCTTGGAAAATTTACAAAAATATGATAAAGAAATTCTTGAACATTTTAATCATTTCAACAACAAAAAATGTACTTTCGAAGAATTATTACATTTTTTATCCAAGAAAGAAGATTATATTCAATTTTCAAAATGTTATTCCAAAACAGATTTTCCAAATTTTAAAAATCTTAAAGAAATAAAAGCAACATTTAGAAAAAATTAAAGAAGCTTATCAAAAATTTTTAGATACATTCAAACAATTATTTGAAAATAAAGTTCATATTGCGAAAATTGAAAATTTCTTAAAACAGTTTGACAAAAAAACTAAAACAATCGCTGAAATGATAAAAACAAAGAAAAAAATAAATATATCACGTTTAGGATTAAGAAGATTTATTGAATTGAATGAAAGCCAAATTTTTCAAAATATTATAAAAAATTTTATTGATTCTCGAATTAAAGAATTACAAGAAAAAGAAAAAAAAGAAGAAATTATTAGTTTTACAAGTTTTAGAGATATAATTATACCTTCAGCAAACAAAAAATGGAATAAATTAGCAAAAGATATTTTTGATAAAGAAATTATTCTTTCAAAAATTGATAAAATTTTTCCAATTGAAAATGATGAATCTTTCATTAAAAAAGAACTTAATTTTTTACGAAATCAAGATTTTAATATTAAATCAAAAGAAAAAGAAAAAGAAAAAAAGGAATATTCAGAAGAAAATGTTAATGAATTATTATTATTAATCCAAAAATATAGAGAATTTCAAAATGAATTTTCTAAAATTGATTCAAATATAAAGATATTTTCCGAAAAATTTAAATTTATAAATGAAAATAATTCCAAATTCTTTGATAAAACTTGGCAAAATTCTCAAAAAATTAAAGAAATTCCAACTCTTAAAACAATTCTTGATTGTTTAAACCAAATCCCAAAAATTCATTTTCAACAATGATAACATCAAATCATTTGGTAGATTATCTAATTTAATTCAAAAACAAGAAGATGATAATCAATTTACAATTTTTCCAATTCACTTAAGAAACAAAGAAATAATAAAATAGTTGATTCAATTAATCATTTCGAAAAATTAAGAAAACAGACTAAAACATATATATGTAAATCTGAACCTTTTGAATCATTTGATAATTTTTAATAAATCTTATTAAACAATCTGAATCTCAAATGAACAATGAATCTTTTCAAATTAATGATGAATATTTAAATGTTATTGAAGAAATTCTAAATCTTCCAAATACTTCAAAAATAATAAATACTCAATCTCTCTCAAAATCTTCAAAAATTCAATCCATTTTTGATAATACTTTAAAAATTTTTGGAAATGAAAAACTGTTTTTCATTTTTGATTATTCAAGTAATTCAAAAGAGATATTTTCTTGTAAAACTGAAAAAGATACATTTGTTTTCTCAGATTTTGATCCATTTGAACAAATTTTTGATCATACTTTAATTCAATCTGAAAATACTGATTTAAAAAACAATTTGAAAATGAATGAAACTAAACTTCAAACAATTCAACACATTTTTATAATAATTGAATTAATGAATAAAATGTGTTCAAATTTACAAAATTATTTGAAAAAAATCCCTGAAAAAGAAAATGAAGATAATAAAATTATAATAAAATATAATCCAAAAAATGGAATTGATTCTTTCAAAATTCAAATATTAGAAAAAAAAGAAGAATTAGAACAAAAACAAAAACAAATAGAAGAATTACAAATAAAAGAATTAGAACAAATAAAAGAACAAAAACAAAAAGAAAAAGAAGAACAAATAATTTCCATTTCTACTAAATATACAACTCCTTATAATCAAATTTATCAACAATTTTCCAAAATTTTTACTTTGGAAAAATCTTCAAAAAAGAAATTAATATTCCTTTATAAAATTAATCAAGAATCAAATCTTTATGATATTATCACATCTTTATATTTTATTTTTTGTCAACATTTCCCTCTTAAAGAAAATGTTTTATTTTGTGATTCTCAAGATATTGATGAAAATATTATTGATTCTTTCTTTAAAACTTATAGTGATTACAATATCAAAAACAAGTCAAATCTATTAATCATTTATTCATAATTCTTCATCCTGAAAAATTATCTCAAAAATACTTAGATTTATTAAAAAGAAAAATTGAATCAATTTCATATGAAACCAAAATTCCTTTAGTTATTTTCTTTTCTGAACAAAATGAAAAATCTCTTAAATTAAACGAATCTTCAACAACTTTAATTGAAAAACAAATTCCTTCACTTTCTAAAAAGAATTGGAAAAATATTTTGCAAATACTCTCCTCAATATAAAAAGAATGAAAATTTACTCATCTGAAAAATCAGGTTATGGGAAAACATATCAAATATTCAAAGATTGTTATGAAAGAAATGAAAATAATGAAATTAAAAATTATCGTTATTTCAAAATTTTAATTACATCAGGAAAATCTTCTGAATTTCTTAAAAAAATTCAATTCTTAAAATCTACTAATTTAACTGATCAAGAAAATACATATTTACATGTTGAATTATCACTTTCCTCTATTCAAGAAACATCATATTTAATTTGGCAATTATTAATATGGGGATCAATTGAAATTACAAAGAATAAATCGAATATAAATTATAATTCATGGGTTTTTGATGAATCTTTTCATTTATATATTGAAATTCCAAGTGTTGGCATATCAAATAATGAATTTAAATTGAAAAATTTGGCTCCTTTTAATTATTTAGAAGAAAAAATATGTCAAGTTGATAAAAAAACTTTTTCTTTCTTTTCATATAAAATTGATGAATCTTCAACAATTAAAAGAGAAGAGAATGGTGATTTAAAAATACTTGCAAAATTTTTGAAATTTATCAACATCCTCAAGATTTTGAAAGTTAGTTGATGTATTTGCCTTTTTTGATATATTCCAAATAAAGAAAAATTTTTCGAAAGTTCAAAAAGATAATTTCCCAAGTTAATCAAAATCAACAAATCACTTTTCGTTTATTATCTAATTTTTGGAATATTTTGAAATATTATATATATCCATTAATTCAATATCGTTATATTAATCCTTATAAATCTAAAATAAAAGCTTTTTGCAGATGATAAAATTTCTTCAACATTTCCAAAATTATTTGTTGAAAATTATCAAAAAAGTGCTGCAATTTTAGTTTCAAAAAATATTGAATGGGAAAAAAAAGATATTTCTTTACTTATTTTTTCTTTGGAAGAGAACAAAAATTTTATTAAGAATGTTAATTTTATTTCAAGAAAATCAAATAATAGATTTTTTCATAGAGAAATTCAAAATCATGTTTCAAAATATGGATTTAAATTTAATGAGAATTTAAAAAAATCACGAAAAATTGAAATGGGTAATTTTAAATCTTTAGAAATATTAAGTTATTTATCTCCAAATTTAATAGAAATTCATAAAAAGTTTATTATTTTCGAAAATGAATATTTCAAGAATTTTTTTACATTAGATAACTTTTTGAGAATGATTTTAATATTATATAAATTATTAACAAATATTCCAATAATTATCAAAACTACAAATGAAAATTTAAATTCTGAATTTATTCAATTTTTAATTGAAAATTTTTTGAATCAACATTTGATAATTTATCATTTAAATGATAGATCAAACACAAAAGAAATTATTCAAACTATTACAGGGAAGCAGAACATTTTTATATACAAAAACAAACATACGACCTCGTTCAATATTTTATTTGAAGGGATTAAATTCAATTCCAATAATTGCATTGCTTTTTATTAAAACAAATTATTTTTGATCCCGAATTTCAAAATAGAAGTTTAATATCTGATAAAAATTCGTTTTATTGTTTCTTATTCTAATTTTAATGAAAAACAAGAATTTCCATTATTTAGATTCTTTTATAAATGAATTTGGAAGATTTTGGTACTTTTAATGAAAAATAGAAAATAATTTCATTTATTCAATGGTTTCTCAAGCATTTACAAATTTAAAATTTCCAAAAACAAACAATAATCAAATTACATTAATTAAAACAATTTTCAATAAAAATATTATCAATTCTCATAAATTTATCCAAAAAAACTAAATCAAACTTGTTCTTTAAAAGATATATCAAGAACTTTAACAATATTTAATTGGTTATTAAACCCAAAAATTTCACAAATTTTATTTTACGAAAAAGAAGAAAGTGTGAGAATTTTTATGGAATAAGTTGTTTTCATTGTTTATCAATTATATTTTAAAATTATCTCAAACAGAAAGAAATAAATTAGAATCTGACATTGAAAAAGAAATCGATCCCAATTTAAATTCAAATAAGAAAATTACAATTAAATCTATAATTTCTGATATTCAAAACAAATTAATTAATTTTTAGAACTTGATCTTATTTCCCTCAAATTCAAATTACTGGAAGAATTAAAACAAAATTTATTAATAATTTTCATTTGTTATTTTTCACATTCTACACTTTTTCTTTATGGAAAATCAGGTAAATAATATTTTTTTTTAAAAATTTAAATTTAAATTTAAATTTATTCTCTTTTTTATTTAATTAAAATAAAATAAAAATAAATAAATAAAAAATAGGTTTATCTCAATATATTGCTATTAAAATTTTAAAAGAAATTGAGGGATTCAAAATCAGGAAATCAAATTTTCAAAATTAGAACTTCCATCACTCAAATTTTTAATATTATTTGTTCAACTAAAACAACAAAAAGATATTCAAAATTTATTTAAATCAGATTTCAAAAAGTATTCAAGAGAATCAGAATAATATTCTTCCTGTTGTTACTCTTTCTAATACTCAATTTTTGGAAAATAATTCAAATGAAGCATATAAAATTTTGAATTTCTATTTAAATTTAAATCAAATTTATGAAAGTGATTTTGAGATATTGAGCAATGAAGAAAAAGAAAAGAGAAAATACCTATTCTTATAATTTCAGATTCTCTCAGCTTAAATTCATTTCTACTTTTAATGGTATTGAATTAAATATTTCAGATAATCAAGAATCTCAATTAAAAGAAAATGAAATTAGTGATATTTTAATTCCTGATACAAAAAGAAGAAGATAATGATAATAATGATAATAATAGATTAGATATTCCAAAAATTTCCAACAATTTATTTACTTTAAAAATTCTTCCTTATTTTTAGAAGAAACAACAAGAATGAATATATTATTTTCTTCTCAATTTCTGATGAAATGAAAGAATATTTGAATTGGAAAATTTTTAAAAAAAAATAGAACTTTATGCTTCATTAGGAAGATCTGTTATTTTATGCAATGGAAATGAATTTTTGGAAGGTTTATGTAATCTTTTTGAACAGAAAATTATATATTCAACA
>JAPDFW010000129.1:0-143640 GCA_028826165.1 Anaeramoeba ignava | reverse complement strand
TTTCTAAATGAATTTGATTTTGATTTTGAATTTTCTAAATGATTTTAAATTTTGAATTTTAATTGATTTGTGTTATAAAAATAAACCTAAATGATTTTGCACTATTATTAATCAATATAAATGTGCTTGAATAAGTTAAACTTTCAAATAAAGAACGAAGAACCATTGCTGTTAAATAAAAAGCCCATCCAGCTTGCCAACCAAATCTTACATGAATTGAATTAATAAAAGGAAAAGCAACAAAAACCAAAGCATTAGCACCAACTCCAATTCTATAAGCATTTAAAGGTGAAATATATCGTGAAATTTTTGGATAAAGAAGTATTTGAAAAATAAAAAGAAGCACCAGAAACTGATGATCCTGTTGCAATTTCATGTGCTTCAAATCAAGTCCTCCATCTTTTTCTTCTTGGAAAAGTAATAATGGAACAATTGTATCAAAAAATATAAAGATGAATCTAATTTTCAAAATTTTGATTTGAATTTTTAATTTGAATTTTTCCAATTCTTTGATTTGAAATTTTTTGATATATAAAACTAACGAAATTAATCCATAAAGAAGACAAAGTAAAAAAATATATTTATGCGATTTTAAAAAAGTTCCAAAACTTTGTTTTTCATCATCTTTAAAATTTCTTTCAAATATTTGATAATTTAATTCATCCATTTCTTCATCTAATTCATCTTCATCTTCATCTTCTTCATAATTATCATGTTTGGATTTGAGTTGAATATTGATTTTCCATTAATTTTGGATTTTGGATTTTTATTTATAAAAAAAATACCATCTTTTTTATTAAATGTTGTAGCATTTTCATTTTCAACTTCTGAAATTTCACTAGTAATTGAAGTTGAAATAGAATTCATTTTTGATTTTGGGAAATGTGTGACTAACAATATTTCAGCCCAATCATTTTCATTTTGATTTTCATAATAATTTTCTTTGTGTTGATTTTTATTTAAGAAATCTGTATCAGAAACAGAAGTAAAATTTTCAAATTCAATTTCTTCAAATTCATCCATTGAAATTATTTCATCATTTAAATTATTTGGAGAACAAATTAAAAAATTTGGATCAAGAACTAAATTTGAAAGTATTTTATTTTCTTTTGGAATTTCAAAATTTTTATCAGACATTAATCCACAACTAAATAATGGTCTTTTTTTTTTCAAAGTTTCTGATAGAAATAAAATATTAGAAATAGCGCCAATAATTGAAATTCCAGCACAAATTCCATTTGGAAGAAAATAAGGATATTCATCTAAAAAACTTCCTTTTTTTGCATCTAAATGGACAGTATATCCTCCTAAAATTGGTCCTCCAACTTTTTATTATTAAAATTTAGCATTTAGAATTTTGAATTTTATTTTGAATTTGATTTTTGATTTTGATTTAGATTTTGGTTTTGATTTTGATTTTGAATTTTGAATTTGATTTTGAATTTGATTTTGATTTGATTTTAATTTTGATTTTGATTTTAATTTTAATTTTAATTTTGATTTTCAATTTGATATTAATTTTGATTTTAATTTTATTTTGATTTTGATTTTGATTTTGATTTTGATTTTGATTTTAATTTTGATTTTGATTTTGATTTTGATTTTGATTTTGATTTTGATTTTGATTTTGATTTTGATTTTAATTTTATATTTTGATTTTGATTTTGATTTTGATTTTGATTTTGATTTTGATTTTGATTTTCAATTTGATTTTAATTTTGATTTTGATTTTGATTTTGATTTTAATTTTAATTTTATTTTTTTGAATACCGCTTCCAATTCCAAATGAAAATCCAACAACTGACATACAAAGTGCTTGATTTCCTGAACTACATATTTCATTTAGAATTGTCTAATTTTTATTTAATAAATAAATAATTAATTAATTAAATCAATAATAATTTTTTGGAAAATAAATACATTCGCAATTCCAATATTTTCTATTTATTTTTGAAAGAATAAAAATATTTTTTTTTATGTTAATAAAAAGAAATCATTAAAAGAAAGAAAGAAATAAAAATACCATATAAAAGACCTGATAAACCTTTTGTTAAAAAAACCCACCAAATATTAAAAGTAAATCCAAATAAAAAAGTTGTAATAGCTAAAGCGAAATTTCCAAATATCATAATTTTCCTTCTTCCAATTTTATCAGAAAGAGTTCCAAAAAAAAAGCTTTTTGATTTTGTTTTTAAAATTTGATAAAATAATCAATCAATCCAAAAAATTTTTTTTTCTTTTTTAAAAATAAATTATAATTATAAAATCAATAAATACAACTAAATATTTGACAAATATGGGAAATTGACATCAATAAACCGGCTAAATAACCAACTTGCTTTTTAGAATCTGTGATATGAAATGATTCAATTAAAAAAGGAATATAAGGGATTGATTGGATTATATTTAAAGCATCTGATACAACTGAAAATGCAATAACAAAAACTTGACCCCACATTTAAAAATCAATTTAAAAAAAAATAGATACAAAAAAAATTTTTCTTTTTCCGTTTTTTTTCTGTTTGATTAATAAACCAAAAATGAAAAATGAAAAATGAAAAATTTTAATTTTAATTTTAATTTTAATTTTTAATTTTTATTTTAATTTTAATTTTAATTTTAATTTTAAATTTTAATTAATAAATTTCTTAATTAATAAATCAAATAAATTTGGATTTGTTTGATTTAATTGAAAATAATCAATTCCAATTTGAATTTCATTAATTATTTCTTGTGTAATTTGAATTTCATCTTTAATTTGATTTGAATAAATCCAATATTCAAATATTTGAAATGATTTATTACTTAATTCACTTTATTAGAAGTATCATTTGTTACAGATAAAAACATTCCTCGATATAATTCACTTCTCATTATTAATATTAATTTTGGAAATTTATATTGGTTTTCTTTTCTTTCAATTATAAAATATTTTCATTAATTTATTTCAAAAATGGAATAAAGAATATTAAATAATTAAATTTGAAATTAATTATATTTTATATATTTTATTAATATTTCTTTATTTAAAATAATATAAAATTATTCCCAATAATTTAATAAAATTAATAAAATATTTTAATTAATTTATTTCAAAAATGGAATAAAGAATATTAAATAATTAAATTTAAAAATTAATTCTATTTTATATATTTTTTATTAATATTTCTTTATATTTAAAATAATATAAAACGATTCCCAATAATTTAATAAAATTGAAAAGAAAATTGAAATATTTTAATAAAAATAAATATTTAATTTTAATAATATTTAATAATAATTTAATTTAAATTTATTTTATTTTAATTTAATATAATGTTTTATTTATTATATTAATATTTTTAATTATTTATTATTCCAATTTTAATTATAATAAAATATATTAAAAAGTGGAATAAATATTTTTAATAAATATAAATATTTAATTTTAATAATATTTAATAATAATTTAATTTAAATTTATTTTATTTAAATTTAATATAATATTTTTATTTATTATATTAATATTTTTGATTATTTATTATTTCAATTTTAATTATAATAAAATATATTAAAAATAAAATTAAAAATTAAAAATTTTAAATAAATTGAATTTAACATGATTGAATAAGATAAACTTTCTAAAAAATAATTTACTAATTATTCTATTTTTGATTTTGATTATAATTTATTAATATTTAAATATTAATTAATAATAAATTTTATTTGATTTTTTTTATTTTAATATTTTAATTAATGAATTTAAATTTAATTATTATTAATTTCTATTTTCAATTTTTATTTTTATTTATTATATTAAAAATATTCAATTTTTTAAAATTTATTATTTTTTTTTGGATTATTTTTTATTAATTAAATTTTTAATAAATATTTTAAATTAAAATTAAATTATTTAAAATTAAATTTGTTTCTTATTTATTATTTTAAAGAAATTAATTTGATTAAAAGTAAATTAAAATTGAATTAAATTTTGAAAAAAAAAAATTAAAAAAAAAAAGTTTGATTTTCTTATTATTAATTAATTTTTAAATGAAATAAGATTCAACTTCATCAACAACCCATTTATCATAAGAACCAGCTAAATAACTTCTAGCTTCATTTGTTCCATAAGTAATTCCATTAGGTAGATTATAACTATAACCAAAATTTGAATTACCAGGTTGTAAATTAGAATCTAAACGAAAATCATCTCCACTATTACCACCACCAAACCATGGACCATAACTTAAATTAGACAAAATTGCACGAACTTTGCCATTATATGTAAACTTTGCAGGTATTCTATCCCCTTTATCATTTCTTAATGAAAAAATAAATGCATTTGAGTCTTTAATGTCTCCTGTATTTCCATTAAATCCAACTTGAGTAAAACCTCCAAAAATAAAATTTTGTTTTGTTTTGATAATAACTAATGTTTTTCCTTTCCCATCAACTGCTTTATGCCAATTTTGAGAATTAAATCCATCTCTTTTTGCTGAAAATCCTTTTTTCATTTTAGAAAAAAAATCATTATCATTTATCCATTCTTGTAATTTCTTAACATATTCAATATCTTGAACAATTTCTGAATCTGAAAATTGAGGAAAATTCTTTCTTAATTCTTGCATTTTCTTTTCATATTCCAAATCTTTTTGATATTGTTCTCCATATTTATCAAAAACAGGTTTCATTTTCTCATTCTCTTCTTTCAAATCTTCAA
This sequence comes from Anaeramoeba ignava, assembly GCA_028826165.1. Lineage (NCBI taxonomy): Eukaryota > Anaeramoebidae > Anaeramoeba > Anaeramoeba ignava. The sequence continues at coordinate 138,941 of JAPDFW010000129.1, read as the reverse complement.
CTTCTTTCTTCCATTTCTCTTCAATTTCTTTGTTTTTATCTTCAATTTCTTTATTTTTATCTTCAATTTCTTTGTTTTTATTCTCAACTTCTTTCTTCCATTTCTCTTCAATTTCAATTTTCATTTGTTGATTTTCTTTCTCTTTGTTTTCAATTTCTTTCTTCCATTTCTTTTCAATTTCTTTCTCTTTGTTTTCAATTTCTTTTTGATTATCTTGAATAACTTTGTTTTGAATATCAACTAAAAAAGATTTAGGAAAAAAATCAAATTGTTTTAATTTATCAAAATCTTGTTTTGAAATTGAATCTTTATCAAATAATGAAAAAAAAGAATGAAATAATCTTTTCTTTTCAATTCCCTTTTCTTTTTCTTTTTCTTTTTCTTTTTCTTTCTTTCCTTTTAATTTTTCATTTCTTTTTTCAATCCAATTATTTAAAAATTGAAAAAAATCAAATTGAAAAATTTCTTTTTTTTCTTGTTTAAATTGAATAAATTTGATAATTTCTTCTTTAGTTAAATTGAATAAATTCTCATTATTCTGAATTTGGGAAAAATTTTGATTTATTAATTCAAAACATTTTATTTCAATTTCATTTGAATTTAAATTTCGATTTTGGAATAAAAATTGGAAAAAATTTGAATAATTAATTGAATTTAAAATTTTTTTTGAATAATTTCTTTCAATAAATTTAATTTAAAATAAATTGAAATTTCCAATAATTGAATAAGATTTTCTTGATTCTCAAAAGAAATATTTCCATAATAAATATAACTTAAAATTGATTCCATTTCTTTTTTATTAAATTGATTTAAAAAAATAGAAAGAGATTCTTGTCTTAATGACTCATTAAAAAAAGGAGATCTTGAAGATAAAATTGATTTATGAACTTTAATTTCAAAAGGATTTGATTTATTCTCAACAAAAATTGAAAAATCTTTAAATGAATTTCCATTTAAAAGATTTGAATAATCTTTAATTAAATTTTTTGTTACTTTTTTTTCTAAATTTTTCATTTCATTTTGATTTTCATTTTGATTTTGATTTGCATTTTGAATTTGGTTATTATTATTATTATCCATTTTGTTTTTTGTTGTTTTGTTTTTTGTTTTTTGTTTATTAAAAAAAAAGGAAAAAAATGAAAAAAAAATTAAATAAAAAAAATGAATAAAAAAAGTGGATTTTGAAAATAAATAAAAATATAAAAAATGAGAATAAATTTAAATTAATAATTAATTTAATTTTCTTTTTAATTTATTATTTTAAATTAATTTATTAATAAATTATTATTATTTTTATTAGTTTTTATTATTAAAAAAAAGGAAAATTATTTTAATTTAATTTTTAATTTAATTTTTTTTTTTGGAATTTAAAAATTATTAATAAATTTAAATTTAAAAACAAATTTCTAAATTAATATTAATTCAATTTAATTCAAAAAAAGATAAAATTTTAATTTCAAAAATCAATTTTCAAAATATTTTTAAATAATAAAATATTTAAATCTAAAACATTAAATTATTATTTTAATAATAAAATTAAATATTAAATTATATTTTTAAATTAATTTATAAATTAAATATTAAATTAAATCTATTCTTATTTTTATATTTATATGTTGAATATTGAAATAATAAAATATTTAAATCTAAAACAATAAATTATTATTTTAATAATAAAATAAAACATAAAATTATATTTTAAATTAATTTATAAATTAAATATTAAATTAAATCTATTCTCATTTTTATATTTTTATGTTTAATATTTAAATAATAAAATATTTAAATCTAAAACATTAAATTATTATTTCAATACTAAAATTAAATATTAAATTATATTTTTAAATTAATTTATAAATTAAATAATAGAATTAAATCTATTCTTATTTTTATATTTTTATGTTAAATAATTAAATAAGAAAATATTTAAATCTAAAAACATTAAATTATTATTTCAATAATAAAACTAAATATTAAATTATATTTTTAAATTAATTTATAAATTAAATAATAGAATTAAATCTATTCTCATTTTTATATTTTTATGTTAAATTTTTAAATAATAAAATATTTAAATCTAAAACATTAAATTATTATTTTAAACATAAAATTAAATATTAAATTATATTTTTAAATTAATTTATAAATTAAATATTAAATTAAATCTATTTTCATTTTTATATTTTTATGTTAAATATTTAAATAATAAAATATTTAAATCTAAAACATTAAATTATCATTTTAATAATGAATTAAATATTAAATTATATTTCTAAATTAATTTATAAATTAAATATTAAATTAAATCTATTCTTATTTTTATATTTATATGTTAAATATTTAAATAATAAAATATTTAAATCTAAAACAATAAATTATTATTTTAAAAATAAAATTAAATATTAAATTATATTTTTAAATTAATTTATAAATTAAATATTAAATTAAACTTATTCTTATTTTTTATATTTATATGTTAAATATTTAAATAATAAAATATTTAAATCTAAAACAATAAATTACTATTTTAAACATAAAATTAAATATAAAATTATATTTTTAAATTAATTTATAAATTAAATATTAAATTATATTTTTAAATTAATTTATAAATTAAATATTAAATTAAACTTATTCTTATTTTTAATTTTAATTTTAATTATTAAATTTGTTAATTAATAAATCAAATAAATTTGGATTTGTTTGATTTAATTGAAAATAATCAATTCCAATTTTAATTTCTTCAATTATTTCTTTTGTAATTTGAATTTCATCTTTAATTTGATTTGAATAAATCCAATATTCAAATATTTGAAATGATTTATTACTTAATTCACTATAATCTGTAACTTTATTTGATTTATCTTCTGTTACAGATAAAAACATTCCTCGATATAATTCACTTCTCATTATTAATATTAATTTAGGAAATTTATATTGTTTTTTCTTTTCTTTCAATAATAAAATCTTTTTCATTTTCATTTTCATTTAAATAAATTCTTTTCATTGTTTCTTCAATTTTTTCATTTGAATTTATAATTTCTTTAATTTCAGAATATAATTTTGGATTTATAATTCTGTTTGAATAAATCATTTCAAATATTTGATTTGATTCTTTAATTGATTTATTTGAAATAATTTCTTTAAGTTTTTCAATTTGATTTTGATTTTGATTTAATCTATATTTCAATATTAATTTATGAGCTTCAATCATTTCTCCATTTTCTGTTTTAAATGAAATATCACAAAATTCTTTTCTTCTAAATAATTTTATCAAATCTTCTTCAAGATTGGAAAAAGAAGGAGGAGAATAATAAAGAAATGATTTTTTAAATTCACAAGAAATATGATAATTGAAATATTTTCATTAAATCTTAATTTAGGAAGTTCAATTTGAATTGGAATTGATTGATTATTTGTATCTCCAGTTCCTAATTGACTAAAATTATTTAAACCAAATCCTATTAATTTCGAATTGGAAGTTAAAATCAAAGTATGAGAATCTCCAACAGAAAAATCAAGAATATTATCATTTTCATTTTTAAATAAAGATGATTTGATTTCAGTAAATTCATAAGTATCTACATCAAGTCCATTATATTGCCAATTTCCACATGAATAAAGTTTTCTTTTTGGATTTTGATTTTGATTTTCATTTTCAATCAACATTATTGAATGACTACTTCCACATTGAATATCAATTATTTTACCTTTTGGAATATTTTGGATTTTGGTTAATTTTTGGATTTTTGTTTCTTCTTTTCTTGATTCTCCTAATCCAATTTGGCCATTATAATTAGATCCGCATCCAAATAATTCTTGATTTGAATTTAAAAGAAAAACAGAAAATGAATAATTTCCTGAAAATATTTTAGAAACATTTTTCATCATTAAAATTGGTTTTTCTGTTTTTAGAAGTAAGTCAGAATCAAAACCAAGTTGACTAAATTGATTATAGCCAATTCCATAAACATTTTGATTTGAAGTTAATAAGTAAATTGACTGGTATCCAGAAACAATATCTTGAATTATTCTATCATTTTGTATCTTCAATTAATGATGAAATATTGATAAATTCATTTGGATTTTTTGGATTAATATCTTTTCCTTTAGCAAATACATTTCCTTCTATTGTTAAAATAGCTTCATTAGAAAAACCAACAGTTACTTTTTGAATATTTTCTTCAATTTGGATTTTTTCAGGATTTTGTTTTGAATTATTTTCATTTAAATATTCTATTGCTTTTCCATTTTTAAAAAGGAAAATTGTTGAAAATTCACATGAAGAAATTTGTTTAATTTGTTTTTCATTTTCATTTTCATTTTCATTTTCAAATTTAAATTGAATTGGTTTTGTTATTTTAATTGGTTCATTTTTGATAAGTTTTGGATTTTCATTTAAACCAAAAAATATAATTTCATTCATTTTTAAAAGAAAAAAAATGAAAAAAATGAAAAATGATTTTTGGAATTTTATTTTAATTTTAATTTTAATTTTAATTTTAATTTTAATTTTAATTTTAATTTTAATTTTAATTTTGATTTTAATTTTAATTTTAATTTTAATTTTGATTTTTAATTTTAATTTTAATTTTAATTTTAATTTTAATTTTGAATTTTAATTTAATTTTAATTTTAATTTTAATTTTAATTTTAATTTTAATTTTAATTTTGATTTTAATTTTAATTTTGATTTGATTTTAATTTAATTTTTTAATTTTAATTTTAATTTTAATTTTAATTTTAATTTTTAATTTTAATTTTAATTTTAAATTTTAATTTTAATTTTAATTTTAATTTTTAATTTTAATTTTAATTTTAATTTTTGATTTTAATTTTAATTTTAAATTTTAATTTTAATTTTAATTTTAATTTTAATTTTAATTTTAATTTTAATTTTGATTTTAATTTTAATTTTAAATTTAATTTTAATTTTAATTTTAATTTTAATTTTAATTTTAATTTGATTTTAATTTTAATTTTGATTTTAATTTTGATTTTGATTTTTAATTTTAATTTTAATTTTAATTTTGATTTTAATTTTAATTTAATTTTAATTTTGATTTTAATTTTAGTTTAATTTTATTTTAATTTTTATTTTAATTTTAATTTTAATTTTTGATTTTAATTTTAATTTTAATTTTAAATTTGATTTTGATTTTGATTTTAATTTAAATTTTAATTTTAATTTTAATTTTATTTTAATTTTAATTTAAATTTTAATTTTAATTTGGATTTTAATTTTAATTTTAATTTTAATTTTAATTTTAATTTTAATTTTGATTTTAATTTTAATTTTAATTTTAATTTTAATTTTAATTTTTATTTTAATTTTAATTTTTGATTTTAATTTTTAATTTTGATTATTAAATTTGTTAATTAATAAATCAATTAAATTTGGATTTGTTTGATTTAATTGAAAATAATCAATTCCAATTTTGAATTTCATCAATGATTTCTTGTGTAATTTGAATTTCTTCTTTGATTTGATTTGAATAAATCCAATATTCTAATATTTGGAATGATTTATTACTTAATTCACTATAATCTGTAACTTTATTAGATTTATCTTCTGTTACAGATAAAAACATTCCTCGATATAATTCACTTCTCATTATTAATATTAATTTGGGAAATTTATATTTCTTTTCTTTTCTTTCAATTATAAAATCTTTTTCATTTTCATTTAAATAAATTCTTTTCATTGTTTCTTCAATTTTTTCATTTGAATTTATAATTTCTTTAATTTCAAAATATAATTTTGGATTTATTATTCTGTTTGAATAAATCATTTCAAATATTTGATTTGATTCTTTAATTGATTTGTTTGAAATAATTTCTTGAAGTTTTTCAATTTGATTTTGATTTTGATTTAATCTATATTTCAATATTAATTTATGAGCTTCAATTATTTCTCCATTTTCTGTTTTAAATGAAATATTGCAAAATTCTTTTCTTCTAAATAATTTTATCAAATCTTCTTCAAGATTGGAAAAAGAAGGAGGAGAATAATAAAGAAATGATCTATCATATCCACAAGAAATATGATAATTGAAAATATTTTCATCAAATCTTAATTTAGGAAGTTCAATTTGAATTGGAATTAATTGATTTTCTGTATCTCCAGTTCCTAATTGGCCTTGTTGATTATGTCCAAATCCTATCATCTTTGAATTGGAAGTTAAAATCAAAGTATGAGCACTTCTAACAGAAAAATCAATAATATTATCATCATTTTCAAATAAAGATGATTTGATTTCAGTAAATTCATAAGTATCTTCATATTTGCCAAGACCATTATATAGATTATATCCACATGAATAAAGCTTTCTTTTTGGATTTTGGTTTTCATCTTCTTGTTCAATCAACATTACTGAATGATAAAATCCAGATTGAATATCAATTATTTTTCCTTTTGGAATATTTTGGATTTTGGCTAATTTAGGGATTTTTGTTTCTTCTTTTCTTGATTCTCCTAATCCAACTTGACCAAATTGATTATAGCCGCATACAAATAATTCTTGATTTGAATTTAAAAGAAAAACGTGTCCTGAATCATTTCCTGAAAATATTTTAGAAACATTTTTCATCATTAAAATTGGTTTTTCTGTTTTTTGGATTGATTGAGAACCAAGTTGACCAAAATAATTTGAACCAATTCCATAAGCATTTTGGTTTGAAGTTAATAAGTAAATTGAATTATATCCAGAAACAACATCTTGAATTATTCTATCATTTGGATCTTCAATTAATGATGAAATATTGATAAATTCTTTTAAATTAATATCTTTTCCTTTGGCAAATACATTCCCTTCTGAAGTTAAAACAGCTTCATTTTCATAACCAACAGTTACTTTTTGAATATTTTCTTCAATTTGTATTTTTGAAGGATTTTGTTTTGAATCTTCTTGAGTTAAATATTCTATTGCTTTTCCATTTTTAAAAAGGAAAATTGTTGAAAATAAACTTGTTGAAATTTGTTTAATTTGTTTTTCATTTTCATTTTCAAATTTAAATTGAATGGGTTTTGTTATTATTGTTTCTGGTTCATTTTTGATAAGTTTTGGATTTTTATTGAAACCAAAAAATAAGCAATCATTCATTTTTGAAAAGAAAAAAAATGAAAAAAAATGAAAAAAAATTTTGGAACTTTTTTTAATTTTAATTTTGATTTTAATTTTAATTTTAATTTTAATTTTGATTTTAGTTTTAATTTTGATTTTATTTTAAATTTTAATTTTGATTTTAATTTTAATTTTAATTTTAATTTTGATTTTTAATTTTAATTTTATTTTAAATTTAATTTTAAATTTAATTTTAATTTTAATTTTAATTTTAATATTAATTTTAATTTTAATTTTAATTTTAATTTTAATTTTAATTTTAATTTTAATTTTTAATTTAATTTTAATTTTAATTTTAATTTTAATTTTAATTTTAATTTTAATTTTAATTTTTAATTTTAATTTTAATTTTAATTTTAATTTTAATTTTAATTTTAATTTTTAATTTTAATTTTAATTTTAATTTTAATTTTAATTTTTAATTTTAATTTTAATTTTAATTTTAATTTTAATTTTTAATTTTAATTTTAATTTTAATTTTAATTTTGATTTTAATTTCAATTTTAATTTTAATTTTAATTTAATTTTAATTTTGATTTTAATTTTTGATTTTAATTTTAATTTTAATTTTAATTTTGATTTTGATTTTAATTTTGATTTTAATTTTAATTTTGATTTTTATTTGATTTTGGTTTTAATTTTAATTTTAATTTTAAATTTAAATTTTAATTTTAATTTTAATTTTAATTTTAATTTTAATTTTAATTTTAATTTTTATTTTAAATTTTAATTTTAATTTTAATTTTAATTTTAATTTTAATTTTAATTTTTAATTTTTAATTTTAATTTTAATTTTAATTTTAATTTGATTTTAATTTTAAATTTTGATTTTAATTTTAATTTTAATTTTAATTTTAATTTTGATTTTGATTTTGATTTTAATTTTATTTTTAATTTTGATTTTAATTTTAATTTTGATTTTAATTTTAATTTTAATTTTAATTTTGATTTTAATTTTGATTTTAATTTTGATTTTAATTTTGGTTTTAATTTTTAAATTTCCTAATTAATAAATCAAATAAATTTGGATTTGTTTGATTTAATTGAAAATAATCAATTCCAATTTCTAATTCATTAATGATTTCTTTTGTAATTTGAATTTCATCTTTAATTTGATTTGAATAAATCCAATATTCAAATATTTGAAATGATTTATTACTTAATTCACTATAATCTGTAACTTTATTAGAAGTATCTTCTGTTACAGATAAAAACATTCCTCGATATAATTCACTTCTCATTATTAATATTAATTTGGGAAATTTATATTGTTTTTCTTTTCTTTCAATTATAAAATCTTTTTCATTTTCATTTAAATAAATTCTTTTCATTGTTTCTTCAATTTTTTCATTTAAATTTATAATTTCTTTAATTTCTGAATATAATTTTGGATTTATTATTCTGTTTGAATAAATCATTTCAAATATTTGATTTGATTCTTTGATTGATTTTTTTGAAATAATTTCTTGAAGTTTTTCAATTTCATTTTGATTTTGATTTTGATTTAATCTATATTTCAATATTAATTTATGAGCTTCTATTATTTCTCCATTTTCTGTTTTAAATGAAATATTACAAAATTCTTTTCTTCTAAATAATTTTATCAAATCTTCTTCAAGATTGGAAAAAGGAGAAAGAAAAGGAGAATAATAAAGAAATGTTTTGGAATATCCACAAGAAATATGATAATTGGAAATATTTTCATTAAATCTTAATTTAGGAAGTTCAACTTGAATTGGAATCAATTGATTATTTGCGTCTTGATTTCCTAATTCACCATATGAATTACTTCCAAATCCAATTAATTTCCGTTTGGAAGTTAAAATCAAATTATGAAAACATCCAATAGAAATTTCAAGAATATTATCATCATTTTCAAATAAAGATGATTTGATTTCAGTAAATTCATAGATGTCTCTATTTTCTTGGCCAAGACCATTAAAAAAAAATCTTCCAGTTGAATAAAGTTTTCTTTTTGGATTTTCATTTTCATCTTCTTGTTCAATCAACATTACTGAATGAGCAAATCCAGATTGAATATCAATTATTTTACCTTTTGGAATATTTTGGATTTTGGTTAATTTATAGTTTTTTGTTTCTGTTGTCGGTTTCCCCAATCCAAGTTGGCCATATTTGTTATCACCACATCCAAATAATTCTTGATTTGAATTTAAAAGAAAAACATGAAGTGAAGAATTTCCTGAAAATATTTTAGAAACATTTTTCATCATTAAAATTGGTTTTTCTGTTTTTTGGATTGATTGAGAGCCAAGTTGACCATCTTGATTTGAACCAATTCCATAAGCATTTTGATTTGAAGTTAATAAATAAATTGAATATTCTGCAGAAACAACATCTTGAATTATTCTATCATTTTTATCTTCAATTAATGATGAAATATTGATAAATTCTCTTGGATTATTTGGATTAATATTACTTCCTTTGGCAAATACATTTCCTTCTGAAGTTAAAATAGCTTCATTTTGAAAACCAACAGATACTTTTTGAATATTTTCTTCAATTTGTATTTTTTCAGGATTTTGTCTTGAACTTTGTAAGTATTCTATTGCTTTTCCATTTTCAAAAAGGAAAATTGTTCCAAAATAACCTATTGAAATTTGTTTAATTTGTTTTTCATTTTCATTTTCATTTTCATTTTCAATTTCAAATTTAAATTGAATTGGTTTTATTATTTTTTCTTTTGGTTCATTTTTGATAAGTTTTGGATTTTGATTTTCACCAAAATATAAAATTTCATTCATTTTTGAAAAGAAAAAAATGAAAAATGATTTTTAATTTTAATTTTAATTTTTTTAATTTTTAATTTTAATTTTGATTTTAATTTTAATTTTAATTTTAATTTTGATTTTAATTTTAATTTTAATTTTAATTTTAATTTTAATTTTGATTTTAATTTTAATTTTAATTTAATTTTGATTTTAATTTTAATTTTGATTTTAATTTTAATTTTAATTTTAATTTTAATTTTTATTTTAATTTTAATTTTAATTTTTAATTTTAATTTTAATTTTAATTTTAATTTTAATTTTAATTTTAATTTTAATTTTAATTTTAATTTTAATTTTAATTTAAATTTTAATTTTGATTTTGATTTTAATTTTAATTTTGATTATTAAATTTGTTAATTAATAAATCAAATAAATTTGGATTTGTTTGATTTAATTGAAAATAATCAATTCCAATTTGAATTTCATTAATGATTTCTTGTGTAATTTGAATTTCATCTTTAATTTGATTTGAATAAATCCAATATTCAAATATTTGGAATGATTTATTACTTAATTCACTATAATCTGTAACTTTATTTGAAGTATCATTTGTTACAGATAAAAACATTCCTCGATATAATTCACTTCTCATTATTAATATTAATTTTGGAAATTTATATTGTTTTTCTTTTCTTTCAATAATAAAATCTTTTTCATTTTCATTTTCATTTAAATAAATTCTTTCATTGTTTCTTCAATTTTTTCATTTAAATTTATAATTTCTTTAATTTCAAAATATAATTTTGGATTTATTATTCTGTTTGAATAAATCATTTCAAATATTTGATTTGATTCTTTAATTGATTTATTTGAAATAATTTCTTGAAGTTTTTCAATTTGATTTTGATTTTGATTTAATCTATATTTCAATATTAATTTATGAGCTTCAATTATTTCTCCATTTTTGGTTTTAAATGAAATATCACAAAATTCATTTCTTTCAAATAATTTTATCAAATCTTCTTCAAGATTGGAAAAAGAAAGAGGAGAATAATAAAGAAATGAATTATCAAATCCACAAGAAACATGATAATTGGAAATATCTTCATTAAATCTTAATTTAGGAAGTTCAATTTGAATTGGTTTTAATTGATTTAAAGAAGTAGTTCCAGTTCCTAATTGGCCTTGTTGATTATATCCAAATCCAATTAATTTCCGTTTGAGTTAAAATTAAAGTATGAGTATTTCCAACAGAAAAATCAAGAATATTATCATTTTCAAATAAAGATAATTTGATTTCAGTAAATTCATAAGTATTTTCATATTTGCCAAGTCCATTATATAGATAACCTCCACATGAATAAAGTTTTCTTTTTGGATTTTCATTTTCATCTTCATTTTCAATCAACATTATTGAATGAATACTTCCACATTTAATATCAATTATTTTGCCTTTTGGAATATTTTGAATTTTGGTTAATTTAGGGATTTTTATTTCTTCTTTCTTGATTCTCCTAATCCAAGTTGACTAGAGCTATTATCGCCACATCCAAATAATTCTTGATTTGAATTTAAAAGAAAAGCATGTCCCGAATCATTTCCTGAAAATATTTTAGAAACATTTTTCATCATTAAAATTGGTTTTTCTGTTTTTGGAAGTGTTTTAGAATCAAAACCAAGTTGACAATAATCATTTGAACCAATTCCATAAACATTTTGATTTGAAGTTAATAAGTAAATTGAACTTTCTGAAGAAACAATATCTTGAATTATTCTATCATTTTTATCTTCAATTAATGATGAAATATTGATAAATTTATTTGGATTTTTTGAATTAATATATTCTCCTTTGGCAAATACATTTCCTTCTTTGTTAAAATAGCTTCATTTCGAACACCAACAGTTACTTTTTGAATATTTTCTTCAATTTGGATTTTTTCAGGATTTTGTTTTGAATTTCTTTGATTTAAATATTCTATTGCTTTTCCATTTTTAAAAAGGAAAATTGTTGCAAATAAACTTGATGAAATTTGTTTAATTTGTTTTTCATTTTCATTTTCATTTTCATTTTCATTTTCATTTTCAAATTTAATTTGAATAGGTTTTGTTATTATTTCTGGTTCATTTTTGAAAAGTTTTGGATAATTATTTGAACCAAAAAATAAACAATCATTCATTTTTGAAAAGAAAAAAAATGAAAAAATGAAAAATGATTTTTAATTTTAATTTTAATTTTAATTTTAATTTAAATTTTAATTTTAATTTTTAATTTTAATTTTGATTATTAAATTTTGTTAATTAATAAATCAAATAAATTTGGATTTGCTTCATTTAATTGAAAATAATCAATTCCAATTTGAATTTCATTAATGATTTCTTGTGTAATTTGAATTTCATCTTTAATTTGATTTGAATAAATCCAATATTCAAATATTTGAAATGATTTATTACTTAATTCACTATAATCTGTAACTTTATTTGAAGTATCATTTGTTACAGATAAAAACATTCCTCGATATAATTCACTTCTCATTATTAATATTAATTTTGGAAATTTATATTGTTTTTCTTTTCTTTCAATAATAAAATCTTTTTCATTTTCATTTAAATAAATTCTTTTCATTGTTTCTTCAATTTTTTCATTTGAATTTATAATTTCTTTAATTTCAGAATATTTTGGATTTATAATTCTATTTGAATAAATCATTTCAAATATTTGATTTGATTCTTTAATTGATTTTTGAAATAATTTCTTTGAAGCTTTTCAATTTCATTTTCATTTTGATTTAATCTATATTTCAATATTAATTTATGAGCTTCAATTATTTCTCCATTTTTGGTTTTAAATGAAATATCACAAAATTCTTTTCTTTCAAATAATTTTATCAAATCTTCTTCAAGATTGGAAAAAGAAGAAGGAGAATAATAAAGAAATGATTTATTATATCCACAAGAAACATGATAATTGGAAATATCTTCTTTAAATCTTAATTCAGGAAGTTCAATTTGAATTGGTTTTAATTGACTTTTTGTATTTCTATTTCCTAATTGGCAATAATAATTATATCCAAATCCTATTAGATTCCCTTTTGATGTTAAAATTAAAGTATGAGTATTTCCAACAGAAAAATCAAGAATATTATCATTTTCAAATAAAAATGATTTGATTTCAATAAATTCGTAATTATCTACATCAAGTCCGTTATATTGGTAATTTCCACATGAATAAAGTTTTCTTTTTGGATTTTCATTTTCATCTTCATTTTCATTTTCAATCAACATTACTGAATGAATACTTCCACATTTAATATCAATTATTTTGCCTTTTGGAATATTTTGAATTTTGGTTAATTTTTGGATTTTTATTTCTTCTTTTCTTGATTCTCCTAATCCAAGTTGACTAGAACTATTATCGCCACATCCAAATAATTCTTGATTTGAATTTAAAAGAAAAGCATGTCCTGAATCATTTCCTGAAAATATTTTAGAAACATTTTTCATCATTAAAATTGGTTTTTCTGTTTTTGGAAGTGTTTTAGAATCAAAACCAAGTTGACCATATTGATTACCACCAATTCCATAAGCATTTTGATTTGAAGTTAATAAGTAAATCAAACTTTCAGAAGAAACAATATCTTGAATTATTCTATCATTTGGATCTTCAATTAATGATGAAATATTGATAAATTTATTTGGATTTTTTGGATTCATCTTCATTCCTTTGGCAAATACATTTCCTTCTTTTGTTAAAATAGCTTCATTTTGAACACCAACAGCTACTTTTTGAATATTTTCTTCAATTTGTATTTTTTCAGGATTTTGATTTAAATCATTTTCACTTAAATATTCTATTGCTTTTCCATTTTTAAAAAGGAAAATTGTTGAAAAGAAACTTGATGAAATTTGTTTAATTTGTTTTTCATTTTCGTTTTCATTTTCATTTTCATTTTCATTTTCATTTTCAAATTTAAATTGAATTGGTTTTGTTATTTTATTTGGTTCATTTTTGATAAGTTTTGGATATTCATTTTTACCAAAAAATATAATTTCATTCATTTTTAAAAAGAAAAAAATGAAAAAAATGATTTTAATTTTTGATTTTGATTTTAATTTTAATTTTAATTTTGATTTTAATTTTAATTTTAATTTTAATTTTAATTTTAATTTTAATTTTTAATTTTAATTCCAATTTGAATTTCATTAATGATTTCTTGTGTAATTTGAATTTCTTCTTTAATTTGATTTGAATAAATCCAATATTCAAATATTTGGAATGATTTATTACTTAATTCACTATAATCTGTAACTTTATTTGAAGTTTTATCATTTGTTACAGATAAAAACATTCCTCGATATAATTCACTTCTCATTATTAATATTAATTTTGGAAATTTATATTGTTTTTCTTTTCTTTTTCATTTAAATAAAAAGAGGAAAAAAAATTGTCTGATTTAAAAAAAAAAAAAAAAGAAAAAAGAGGAAAAAAAAAATTTCATTTTTTTCATTTTTTTTCTTTTTTAAATAAATAAAAAAATGTCGTATTTTCAAAACTATAAGCAAGGAACTGAAATGATTGAAAAAGGAAAATTTTCTGAAGCAGAAAAACTTCTAACAAAAGCCATTGAAAGAAAACCGAACATTCCAGATTTTTATATCAACAGAGCATGTTGTTATATAAGATTATTAATAATAGAAAAAGCAAAAAAAGATTATGAAAAAGCAAATGAACTTTTAGGTTTAAATCAAAATTTAAAAATTCCGCAAATTATATCAAATGAGATCCTTTTAAATTATATCACAAACCCTAAGATAACAAAAGAAGATTTAGAAAATTTATATACAACTTTTAAAGATAATTTTGATACAACAATTTTTTATAATTTTATGAATTTTGCAAGTAAAGCTGATAGCGAATTGAAAATACTTGAAAATTCAAATGGAGAAATTGATCCAATTCATCAAGAAGAACTGAAAATACTTAAACATAGAATTTACGAGATCAAATGCTTAGATTCAATAGAAAAAAAGAAATATGCACAAGCATTTCTTGAGGAAAAAATGTATACAAATTTTAAACCAAGAGATGATAAAATTGCAAAACATTATGATTTGAAATCTAAAATTCAAACAGCGTTTAAAGAAGATCTTAAAAAATTAATTGAAAAAAAGGATCAATTCCGTAAACACGATGACCAAAAAATAGATACAGCACTTCAATTAATTATTCCTTATAATGATCCCGTAGAGAATTTTGAATCACCTCCAATTTGGGCTCTTTTGATTGTTGTTCCAAAAGGCATAAAAAAAAATTTATCAGAACAACGAATTTATCCAAGTAAAATTGAAGTTGATAAAGCAAAAAAATGTTATCATGCTTTATTTGAAAATCTAACTCAAAATTCTTATGAGGTTTATTTATCAGATATGTCAAAAGAAAATCTTATTTTGGAATTTCAACCAAGTTTATTTCCTTTTCAACTTCATCAAGCTTGGGAAAACTTAAAAGAATTACTTCAAAAAAAAAACATAGGAAATCTCACTTTCCCAATTATTGAGAATGTAGATGATGATTTTCCAATTCATAAACTAAAAATTTTATTAGAATCTCTGCAACAACATTTAAAGAGACAAAAAATTAAATTAAATTAAATTAAAATTAAAATTAAAATTAAAATTAAAATTAAAATTTAAAATTAAAATTAAAATTAAAATTAAAATTAAAATTAAAAATTAAAATTAAAAATTCAAAAAATTAAAAATTAAAAATTAAAAATTAAATTAAAATTAAAATTAAAATTAAAATTAAAATTAAAATTAAAATTAAAAATTAAAATTAAAATTAAAATTAAAATTAAAAATTAAAATTAAAATTAAAATTAAAATTAAAATTAAAATTAAAATTAAAATTAAAATTAAAATTAAAATTAAAATCAAAATTAAAATTTAAAATTAAAATCAAAATTAAAATTAAAATTAAAATTAAAATTAAAATTAAAATTAAAATCAAAATCAAAAATTAAAATTAAAATTAAAATTCAAAATTCCTCTTTTTTTTTCTTGATGAAGTTCATTTTTTAAAAAAAAAAAGTTTAATTTTTTATTTTCCTTCTTCTTTTCAAAACAAATTTAAAAAAAAAAAATTAAAATTAAAAAAATTAAAATTTTCATTTTTTTTTTTGATAAACAAAATTTTAAATAGAAACTCAAACATTAAAAATAATTTCTCTTTCTTTTTTATTTCAATTTTTTTTGTATTTATTTTTTTAAATTGATTTTTAAATGTGGGATCAAATTTTTGTTATTGCATTTTCAGTTGTAACTGATGCTCTTGGATTTACTCAAACAAGTCCTTATATTCCCTTTTTAATTGAATCATTTCATGTTACAGATTCCAAAAAGCAAGTTGGTTATTTAGCTGGTTTATTGATCTCAACTTATCATATTTGTCAAATATTTAGTTGTATTTATTGATTTTATAATTATAATTTATTTTTAAAAAAGTAAAAAAAATTTTGGATGGATTGATTATTTTATCAAATTTTAAAAACAAAATCAAAAGCTTTCTTTTTTGGAATTCTTTCTGATAAAATTGGAAGAAGGAAAATTATGATATTTGGAAATCTTACTTTATCTATTACAACCCTTTTATTTGGATTTACTTTTAATATTTGGTGGGTTTTTCTAACAAAAGGTTTATCAGGTCTTTTATATGGTATTTTTATTTATTGATTTATTTTATTGATTTATTTATTTATTCTCTTCTTTTAATAATAAATAATTAAATAAATAATTAAATAGGAAATATTGGAATTGCAAAAGTATTTAATTTCCAAAAAAAATGGATTTATTATTTATTTATTGATTATTTAAATAAAAATTAGACAATGTTAAATGAAATATGTAGTTCAGGAAATCAAGCACTTTGTATGTCAGTTGTTGGATTTTCAATTGGAATTGGAAGAGGTATTGAAAAAATTAAAATCAAAATTAAAATCAAAATCAAAATCAAAATCAAAATCAAAATCAAAATCAAAATCAAAATCAAAATCAAAATCAAAATCAAAATCAAAACCAAAATTAAATTGAAAATCAAAATCAAAATCAAAATCAAAATCAAAATCAAAATCAAAATCAAAATCAAAATCAAAATCAAAATCAAAATCAAAATCAAAATCAAAATTAAAAATCAAAATCAAAATTAAAAATCAAAATCAAAAATTAAAATCAAAATTTAAAACCAAAATCAAAATTAAAATCAAAATCAAAATCAAAATTAAAATCAAAATCAAAATCAAAATCAAAATCAAAATCAAAATCAAAATCAAAATTAAAAATCAAAATCAAAATTAAAAATCAAAATTAAAAATCAAAATCAAAATTTAAAACCAAAATTAAAATCAAAATCAAAACCAAAATCAAAATCAAAATCAAAATCAAAATCAAAATCAAAATCAAAATCAAAATTAAAAATCAAAATCAAAATTAAAAATCAAAATCAAAAATTAAAATCAAATTCAAAATCAAAATCAAAATCAAAATCAAAATCAAAATCAAATTGAAAATCAAATTGAAAATCAAATTGAAAATCAAAATCAAAATCAAAATCAAAATCAAAATCAAAATCAAAATTAAATTCAAAATCAAAATTAAAATTAAAATTAAAATTAAAATCAAAATTAAAATCAAAATCAAAATTAAAATTGAAAATCAAAATCAATATTAAAATTAAAATTAAAATCAAAATCAAAATCAAAATCAAAATCAAAATCAAAATCAAAATTAAAATCAAAATCAAAATCAAAATCAAAATCAAAATCAAAATCAAAATCAAAATCAAAATCAAAATCAAAATCAAAATCAAAATCAAAATTCAAAATCAAAATCAAAATCAAAATCAAAATTAAAATTAAAATTAAAACCAAAATTAAAATCAAAATCAAAATTAAAATTGAAAATCAAAATCAATATTAAAATTAAAATTAAAATCAAAATCAAAATCAAAATCAAAATCAAAATCAAAATCAAAATCAAAATCAAAATTCAAAATAATAAATGCTAAATTTTAATAATAAAAAGTTGGAGGACCAATGTTAGGAGGATATACTGTTGAATTAGATGTGAAAAAAGGAAGTTTTTTGGATGAATATCCTTATTTTCTTCCAAATGGAATTTGTGCTGGAATTTCAATCCTTGGTTTTATTTCTAATATTTTATTTTTGAAAGAAAGTTTGAAAAGAAAAAGACCATTATTTAGTTGTGGATTAATGTCTGATAAAAATTTTGAAATTCCAAAAGAAAATAAAATACTTTCAAATTTAGTTCTTGATCCAAATTTTTTAATTTGTTCTCCAAATAATTTAAATGATGAAATAATTTCAATGGATGAATTTGAAGAAATTGAATTTGAAAATTTTACTTCTGTTTCTGATGCAGATTTCTTAAATAAAAATCAACACAAAGAAAATAATTATGAAAATCAAAATGAAAATGATTGGGCTGAAATATCATTTACAAAAAATTTCCCAAAATCAAAAAAAAAATTAGATAAAAAATCAAATAATAAATTATATCCAAATTCAATTTCAGAAGATGAATCTGAAAATGAATTTGAGAATGAATCTGAATATGAATCTGAATATGAATCTGAATATGAATATGAAAATGATAGAAAATTTGATAAAAAAGATGGTAATAATCTATTTTATTCATTTATTTATTTCAAAAATTCAAAAATTCAAAAATTCAAAAATTCAAAATTTCAAAATTTAAAGATGAATTGGATGAATTAAATTATCAAATATTTGATAAAAACTTTAAAGATGATGGAAAAAAAAGTTTTGGAACTTTTTTAAAATCACATAAATATATTTTTTTAGTTTGTCTTCTTTATGGATTAATTGGGTTAGTTTTATTTATCAAAAAATTGGAAAAAATTCAAATCAAAAATTTCAAATCAAAAAAATAGATTTATCTTTATAGTGTTTGACACAATTGTTCCATTATTACTTTTCCAAGATAAAACAAGTGGAGGACTTGAATTTCAACCAAGTGATCTTGCAGCAGGATCATCAGTTGCTGGTGGATCTTTTTTAATTTTTCAAATATTTCTTTATCCAAAAATTTCTGAATATCTTTCACCTTTAAATGCTTATAGAATTGGTGTTGGTGCGGCTTCTTTAGTTTTTCTAGCTTTTCCTTTTATTAATCCAGTTTATATCAAATTTGGTTCAAAAGCTGCATGGACTTTTTATTTTTCAGCAATGGTTGTTCGTTCTTTATTTTCAAGTTTTACTTTTACTAGCACATTTATATTGATTAATAATAGTGCAAAACCATCCAGGTTTATTTTTATAACACAAATCAAAATCAAAATTAAAATCAAAATTAAAATCAAATTTAAAATCAAATTTAAAATCAAAATCAAAATCAAAATCAAAACCAAAATTAAAATCAAAATCAAAATCAAATTCAAAATTAAAATCAAAATTAAAATCAAAATCAAAATCAAAATTAAAATCAAAATTAAAATCAAAATCAAAATCAAAATCAAAATCAAAATCAAAATTAAAATTAAAA
Organism: Anaeramoeba ignava; assembly: GCA_028826165.1. Classification (NCBI taxonomy): domain Eukaryota; family Anaeramoebidae; genus Anaeramoeba; species Anaeramoeba ignava. Next base: position 119,512 of record JAPDFW010000129.1, on the reverse strand, counting down.
TTAAAATCAAAAATCAAAATTAAAATTAAAATAAAAATCAAAATTAAAATTAAAATCAAAACCAAAATTAAAATCAAAATCAAAATTAAAAATAAAATCAAAATCAAAATCAAAATTAAAATCAAAATCAAAATCAAATTGAAAATCAAAATCAAAATCAAAATCAAAATCAAAATCAAAACCAAAATTAAAATTAAAATCAAAATTAAAATTTAAAATCAAAACAAAAATCAAAATCAAAATTAAAATTAAAATTAAAATTAAAATTAAAATTAAAATTAAAATCAAATTTAAAATCAAAACAAAAATCAAAATTAAAATTAAAATAAAAATTAAAATTAAAATCAAAATCAAAATCAAAATTAAAATTAAAATCAAAATCAAAATCAAAATCAAAATTAAAATTAAAATCAAAATCAAAATCAAAAATCAAAATCAAAATCAAAACCAAAATTAAAATCAAAATCAAAATTAAAAATAAAATCAAAATCAAAATCAAAATTAAAATCAAAAATAAAATTAAAATCAAAATCAAAATCAAAACCAAAATTAAAATTAAAATCAAAATTAAAATTTAAAATCAAAACAAAAATCAAAATCAAAATTAAAATTAAAATTAAAATTAAAATTAAAATTAAAATTAAAATCAAATTCAATTAGAAAATTAAAATTAAAATCAAAATTAAAATTAAAATCAAAATCAAAATCAAAATCAAAGTTAAAATCAAAATTAAAAATAAAATCAAATTCAAATTCAAATTCAAATAGAATTGGAGGAATAAATGGAATTGGACAAACTTCTTCAGCTTTTTTTAGAGCATTTGGTCCAACTTGTAAACATTTATAACAAAATCAAATTAAAATGAAAATTAAAATTAAAATGAAAATTTAATTCAAAAATTAATTCAAAATTTAGTGGCAGGATCTTTATTTTCATGGTCAATGACAAACAATGCAAAATTCCCATTTAATTATTATTTCTCTTTCTTTTTCAATTTTTTATTAGCTATTTCTGCAATTATTTTTTCTTTTCTTATTCCAAAATGGATTGATAAAAGAGGATTTATTAGAAATAAAATGAAAAGAAAAAGGAAACAAAAAGAGAAAGAAAAACAAAAACAAAAAAAAATGGAAAAATTGAAAAAAGTGGAACAAGAAAAAAATAATTAAAATCAAAATCAAAATTAAAATTAAAATCAAATCAAAATCAAAATTAAAATTAAAATTAAAATTAAAATTAAAATTAAAAATTAAAATTAAAATCAAAATTAAAATTAAAATCAAAATTAAAATTAAAATCAAAATTAAAATTAAAATCAAAATTAAAATCAAAATTAAAATTAAAATTAAAATTAAATTAAAATTAAAATTAAAATTAAAATTAAAATTAAAATTAAAATTAAAATTAAAATCAAAATTAAAATTAAAATTAAAATCAAAATTTAAATCCAAAATTTTTCCTTTTTAATTTTTCATTTTTCATTTTTCAAAATTTAAAATTAAAAAAAATGGAAATCAAAAACAAATCAAAATGAAAAATTAATCAAAAATCAAAAATCAAAATTAAAATTAAAATCAAAATTAAATTAAAAAATTAAAATTAAAAAAATTAAAATTAAAATTAAAATTAAAATTAAAATTAAAATTAAAATTAAAATTAAAATTAAAATTAAAATTAAAATTAAAATTAAAATTAAAATTAAAATTAAAATTAAAATTAAAATTAAAATTAAAATCAAAATCAAAATCAAAATCAAAATCTAAATTAAAATTAAAATCAAAATTAAAATTAAAATCAAAATTAAAATTAAAATTAAAATTGAAATAAATTTAAAATTAAAATTATAATTAAAATCAAAATTAAAATCAAAATTAAAATCCAATTAAAATCAAAATTAAAATTAAAATTAAAATTAAAATCAAAATCAAAATCAAAATCTAAATTAAAATTTAAATCAAAATTAAATAATTGAAAAGAATAAAAGAATAGAAACTTAATTTTCCTTTTTTTTCTTTTTTTTCTTTTTAAATTCCACTTTTTCCTTTTTTTTAAATTTTTTTTTTAATTTTTTTTCATTTTTTTTTTTCATTTTTTATTTTTAAAACAATGGAACAGAAAACAACAGAAAATAACGATGAATTTGATACAAAATATGGAGAATTATATCAACAAACACGAGAAAAAATTGAAAAAAATTTTGATATTTATAAAAATCAAATAAACGAACTTTCAGAACAAGAAATTAAAATAATTGATGAAAAATTAGTAAAAATATATGAAGAAAATGAAAATTTACGAAGAGAACTTGATATCACCAAAATTCCAAAGTTAGAAAAAGAAATTGAAGAAAAGAGACAAAAATTAGAATTAAAAAAAAAATTATTAAAAAAAATTGAAAGGTCTCCACAATTAAGAGTTAATCAATCAAATGGTGATAAATCAGATCAAAATCTTAAAAAACCCCAGAAAGATCATATTATTCTTCTCGATTATGATAAACCCTTCAGATATTTTATCAATTTGAGACATAATTTTATTGTCCAATATCCAAAACTTAAACGAATTGCTGATTCTATTGTTGTCAAAATTTTAAGTGATCCAAAAAAAATTATTATCGAAAAGGTAATATTTTAAATAAAACAAATTGAATATTGAATATTGAATTAAATATTGAATTAAATATTAAAATTGAATTAAATTAAATATTGAATTGAATTAAATATTGAATTAAATTGAATTGAATATTAAATTAAAAATTGAATTGAATATTAAATATTAAATATTGAATTGAATATTGAATTAAATTAAATATTAAATATTGAATATTAAATATTAAATATTGAATATTAAATATTGAATATTAAATATTGAATATTGAATATTGAATTGAATATTGAATTGAATTGAATGAATGAATTGAATATTGAATTGAATTAAATTGAATTAAATTAATTGAATTAAATATTAAATTAAAAATTGAATTTGAATATTGAAATATTGAATTAAATTTAATATTAAATATTAATATTAAATAAATGAATTAAATTGAATTGAATATTGAATTGGTGAATTGAATTGAATATTGAATATTAAATATTAATTAAAAATTGAATTAAATATTGAATTGAATATTGAATATTGAATATTAAATTGAATTAAATTAAATTAAATTGAATATTAAATATTAAATTAAATTAAATTGAATTGAATTGAATTGAATTAAATTGAATATTGAATTAAATTGAATTAAATATTAAATATTAAATATTAAATATTAAATATTAAATATTAAATTAAATATTGAATTTTATAAATTATTCTAATTCAGGATAAGACCACAGAAGATTTACAAAACTCAAGCAAAGATCAATTATCTGATTCACAAAAACTAGAAGAAAGTAATAAAAAAGAATATTGGACAGCTCAAGTTAAAGTTCTTGCAATTTATAACTTCGAAAAACATGCGATAATCAACTTCCAATAATCAATTTTCATTAATTACTTCTTTTTCTTTCTTCTTTCTTCTTTTTTTCTTTTTTCTTCTTCAAAAATTCCAATAATGAATTCAAATTAAAAAAATTCATAAAAAAATTTCCATTTTAAAAATCAATTTTTGATTTCATTTTTTGTTTTTTTATTTGTATTTTTATTGTAAATTAATGAAAAAAGGAATATTTGAAGGATCATTTGGTTTAATTTTTGGATTTTTTTCAATGCATTTTTTTAAAAGTTCAAATTTTTCTTTTTGTTCTTCAGAATTTTTTGAATCAATTAAACTAGAAATAAATTCTTCAAATATTTTTCCACAAGAACCTTGATGAATATTTTCTAATAAACCACAATTCCAATCAATTTGATTTGATTGAATGTCTTTGAATTTAATTGAATTTGTTGAAAAAGAAAAAAATGATTTAAATGAAGAATAAATTGAACTAAAAAAACTCATTTAAAACAAAAAATGAAAAAGAAAAAAATGAAAAAAAATAAATTTCAATTTTTTTTTAATTATTCAAATAAAAAAATTAAACTAAAAATACTCAAAAATTCAAAATACTCAAAAATTCTTTACAAAAAGTATAAAAATCTTTTGGATCTCCTTTTTTGTGAATGAATTGAATTTCAATTAAATTATTGTGGGCAAAAATTGGACATTCAACAATTCTAATTTCAATTTTTGAGTGTTTTGTTTTTGTTTTGATTGAAAACAAGTTTGGAAACTGGAAATCAATTTTGGAGATGATTAAAGCAATTTGCAAATTAGATAAAATGGAAAGAATTGGCAAATCCGTTTTAAATGAAACACAAGTTGATTTTTTGTGTGAAGTTGTTTCAAATTCAAATTGTTTGAGTTCTTTTAATTTTGCAAATTGAGGATTTAATCCAAAAAATTTTCGTTCTTCTTTTTCTTTTTTTTGCTTTTGCTTTTTTGCTTTTTTGCTTTTGCGTTTGAAGATGTTTTTAATCCATCTTTTTTTACTCATTTTTTTTTCTGATTTAGATTTTCTCTTTGATTTGGATTTGAGGTTTTGAGTGTGAAATGGATCTAAAAATAAATAAATAAATAAATAAATAAATAAATAAATAAAATGATGAATAAATAAATAAAAAATTGTTTTTTTTTACTTGTTGAATTATTTGGATCAAATGAATTATAATTGAAAAAAATTCTTTTTTTTTGTTGAAAATTGGAATTTTTTTGAGAAAGATATTCTACATTTTCTTTTGAGTTTTTTTTTGTTGGCTGATGATCCTTTTTCTGGGTTTCAATTTCCATTTCCAACTGTTCCTCTTCTTTCTCGTTTTGGTTCATTTGTGAAGTCACTTGGATCTTATTAATTTTTTTGATTTTCTGTTCAGTTTAATGAATAGAAGACCTTCACCCAATTAGCTTCTTGTGATGTAAGAAACTCGATTATTGAATTTTCATCGATGCCAAGTCTTGATAAACTTGAAATGATTGAAGTTGATAAATTTTCGACTTTTCTAGGTGAGAAAAAATTTGGATCAATTTGAGTTTTTGGTTGTTCAAAATAACGTGGGAAGTTGGAGCAAAACCATGGATTTTCTTTGATCTCTTGGATTGTCATTCTCTTTTGTGGGTCTTTTTGAAGCATTCCTTGTAGAAGTTGGGATTTATCAGGAGATAAGTGTGATGGGATTTCTGGTTCATTTTGAGTGATTTGGATCAAAACTTCTTGAATAGAATCTGCATCAAAAGGAAGTCTTCCAACAAGAAGAACATAGAGAATGATTCCACAACTCCAGATATCAGCTTTGAAAGGATCATAACTTTTTCCCTATTTTAAATTTAATTTTAAATTGAAAAATTTTTTTATTAATTAAATATTGAGATCAAATTGGATTAATATTTGAATGTCTTAATAAATTAATTATAAAATTGATTTTAATTAATTTTCTATTATTAAATTCAATTAAAAATAATTTTAAATTTAATTTTAAATTGAAAAATTTTTTTATTAATTAAATATTGAGATCAAATTGGATTAATATTTGAATATCTTAATAAATTAATTATAAAATTGGATTTTAATTAATTTTCTATTATTAAATTCAATTAAAAATAATTTTAAATTTAATTTTAAATTGAAAAATTTTTTTATTAATAAAATATTGAGATCAAATTGGATTAATATTTGAATATCTTAATATATTAATTATAAAATTGGATTTTAATTAATTTTCTATTATTAAATTCAATTAAAAAATAATTTTAAATTTAATTTTAATTTGAAAAATTTTTATTAATAAAAATATTGAGATCAAATTGGATTAATATTTGGATGTCTTAATAAATTAATTATAAAATTAGGATTTTAATTAATTTTCTATTATTAAATTCAATTAAAAATAATTTTAAATTTAATTTTAAATTGAAAAATTTTTTTATTAATAAAATATTGAGATCAAATTGGATTAATATTTGAATGTCTTAATAAATTAATTATAAAATTGGATTTTAATTAATTTTCTATTAGTAAATTCAATTAAAAATAATTTTAAATTTAATTTTAAATTGAAAAATTTTTTTATTAATAAAATATTGAGATCAAATCAAATTAATATTTGAATGTCTTAATAAATTAATTATAAAATTGGATTTTAATTAATTTTCTATTAGTAAATTCAATTAAAAATAATAGAAAAAATTTTATTTGATTTAATCCCCTATTTTAATTATTTTTTCATCAATTCAATTTTTTTTAATAAAAAAACAAAAAAAAAATAAATATTTACTGTAACAACTTCAGGAGCAACATAATGAGGAGAACCACAAGAAGTATTTAACAAATTTTGATTATCGACTAAACCAGCCATTCCAAAATCAACAATTTTAACATTTCCAAATGAATCAAGTAGAATATTTTCAAGTTTTAAATCACGATGAGAAATCAAATGCGAATGAGAGTATTCAACAGCATAAATAATCTGTTGGAAAAAGAACAGGGATTGAGTTGTTGAGATTGCTTTCTTGGAAATCAAATAGTCCAAAAGTTCGCCCTTTTGCATGTATTCCATAACAAGGAAAAGATATTCATCAGACTCAAAAACTTCGAAAATTTTAACAATATTTGGATGATTGAAAAGTTTCAAAATTGCTATTTCTCTTTCAGAACGAATCAATGTTGTGCTTTTGGCTGTCACTTTGTTTTTGGGGATAATTTTTATTGCCACCTCTTTTCCTGTTTCGGGTTCAATTGCTAGTTTCACTTTACTTGTGCTTCCTTCTCCAATTGTTCTTTGAATAATATATTTACCAATAGAACTTTGCATTTTGCTTATTTTTTTTTTTTTGCTTTTTTTTGCTTTAAAAATTAATTATAAAAAATTGTTTTGTTAGTAAAAGAATCTCAAAATATGAGAGAAAAAAAATGACTGGTGATCCTTACAAAAAAAAAACTATAAGGATCTCTACTGTAAAAAAAAATTTTTTTTTAAATTAATTTTTCTCCTTTTTAAATTAATTTTTCTCCTTTTTTTTGTGATCAATTTTTTATTTAATTTTTTAATAAGGATCTTTAATTTAAAAAATAATTGAAAATTAAGGATTAATTTGTTTTACTTTCTTTTATTTATATTTTATAATTATTTTATTCAATTCGTCAGTTTTAAACAGAAAGAAAAAATTTTTTCTTTTATTTTATTTTATTCTACTTTTTTTAAATTAAATTTTTTAATAAGGATCTTCAATGTAAAAAATAATTTAAAATTAAGGATTAAATTTAAATTGAAATTTAATAAATTATTTTATTAATATTTATAATTTATTTATAATTTATTTTTTGATTTATTTTTAATTTAATTTTTGATTAAATTTTTAATAAGGATCTTTAATTTAAAAAATAATTTAAAATTAAGATTTAAATTTAAATTGAAATTTAATAAATTATTTTATTAATATTTATAATTTATTTATGATTTAATTTTGGATTTATTTTGGATTAAATTTTTGATTAAATTTTTAATAAGGATCTTCAATGTAAAAAATAATTTAAAATTAAGGATTAAATTTAAATTGAAATTTAATAATTTATTTTATTAATATTTATAAATTATTTATAAATTATTTTTGATTTATTTCCGATTAAATTTTTAATTAAATTTTTTAATAAAGATCTTTAATTTAAAAATAATTTAAAATTAAGGTTTAAATTTAAATTGAAATTTAATAATTTATTTTATTAATATTTATAATTTATTTATAATTTAATTTTTGATTTATTTTGGATTAAATTTTTGATTAATTTTTTAATAAGGATCTTTAATTTAAAAAATAATTTAAAATTAAGATTTAAATTTAAATTGAAATTTAATAATTTAATTTATATAAAAAAATTTAATTTTTGATTAATTTTTGATTAAATTTTGGATTTATTTTTTAATAAGGATCTTTAATTTAAAAAATAATTTAAAATTAAGATTTAAATTTAAATTGGAATTTAAAAAATTATTTTAAAATTAAATTTTTTCATTTTTTCATTTTTTCATTTTCATTTTTTTCATTTCCAAAATTAATAAGAAAATGGGATTTTTGTCTTTTTTTGGTTTTCTCTGTTTTTCCTTTATTCTTTATAAGATAATTATTGAGGTTTATTACATGTTTTTCTTTAAATCAAAATTTTTCGCAAAAGTGAAAAAAGGTTCATGGGCAGGTAATTAAACTCAATAATTATATTCATTAATTAATTTATAATTAAATTTATAATTAAATTTATAATTAAATTTATAATTAAATTTATAATTAAATTTATAATTATATTCATAATTAAATTTTATAATTATATTTATAATTAAATTTATAATTATATTTATAATTAAATTTATAATTAAATTTATAATTAAATTTATAATTAAATTTAATGTGAATAATTAAATTTATAATTAAAATTATAATTAAATTTTATAATTAAAATTATAATTAAATTTATAATTAAAATTATAATTAAATTTATAATTAAATTTATAATTAAAATTATAATTAAATAAATTTATAATTAAAATTATAATTAAATTTATAATTAAATTTATAATTAAATTTATATAATTAAATTTTTAAATTTATAATTAAATTTATAATTAATTAAAATTATAAATTAAAATTATAAATTAAAATTATAATTAAATTTAATAATTTAAATTATAATTAAATTTATAATTAAAATTATAATTAAATTTATAATTAAATTTATAATTAAATTTATAATTAAATTTATAATTATATTTATAAATAAATTTATAATTAAATTTATAATTAAATTTATAATTAAATTTATAATTAAATTTATAATTAAATTTATAATTAAATTTATAATAAAAATAGTTGTAACAGGAGCTTCTGATGGAATTGGTAAAGAATTTGCAATTCAATTAAGTCAAAAAGGATACAATATAGTTTTAATTTCCAGAACAACAGAAAAAATGGAAGAAGTATCAAAAACAATCAAAGAAAAAGAACCAAGCAGAGAAACACTAATCATATCAGCAGATCTTTCAGAAAAAGAATCAATCGAAAAAATTGCGAGCAAAATCAATGATTTAGAAATTGAGATTTTTGTAAATAATGCAGGGCAAAGCAATGAATTTCCATTACTTTTTCACGAACTGGATGAAAAAACAAGAAAAAATATCATGAACATCAACGCAGTTAACTTTGTGGAGTTAACAAAATTAATGATTGAGAAAATGATGGAGAAAAAGAACGGTTTAATTTTGACTATGGGGTCTTTATCAGCGATCCACGGAGCGCCATTACTTGGTCTTTATGCTGGAACAAAAAGTTTTGTTTTAAATTTTACTAATTCTTTGGCTTATGAATATAAAGATTCAGGAATCAAGTTTCATTGTTTCAAACCCTCTTTTATTGCGACAAATATGACAAAAATGCGAGCTTCTTTTACTGTTCCTTCTGCTCAAAAATTTGTTCGAACTGCTTTGAATAGAATTGGTTCTCCTCAAATTGATATTAATCCTGTTCCTATTCATCGAGTTATCGAGATTTTCTCTAATTTTTTCGTTCATTTCTTCATGAATTATGTTGCTCAGATTGGAAGAAAATTGAGAAGAAGAGCAATTGAAAAACAACAATTATTGGACAAATCAAAACAAGATTAAAAAAATTTTTTTTCTAGTTTTTTTTTTCTTTCAAAAAAATACCTTTCCAATTTAATAATTAATTCCTTTCCAATTTTTATTCCACATTTTTTATTCCACATTTTTTATTTATAAATTTAATAATTAATTTTATTATAAATTTAATAATTAATTTTTTTATAAATTTAATAATTAATTTTATTATAAATTTAATAATTAATTTTATTATAAATTTAATAATTAATTTTATTTATAAATTTAATAATTAATTTTATTATAAATTTAATAACTAATTCTATTATAAATTTAATAATTAATTTTATTATAAATTTAATAATTAATTTTATTATAAATTTAATAATTAATTTTATTATAAATTTAATAATTAATTTTATTATAAATTTAATAATTAATTCCTTTATAAATTTAATAATTAATTTTTATTTATGAATTTAATCAATTTTTCCGTTTTTATTCCAATTTTTATTTGAATTTAATAATTAATTTTATTATAAATTTAATAATTAATTTCTTATAAATTTAATAATTAATTCCTTTATAAATTTAATAATTAATTCCTTTATAAATTTAATAATTAATTTTATTATAAATTTAATAATTAATTTTATTATAAATTTAATAATTAATTTTATTATAAATTTAATAATTAATTCCTTTATAAATTTAATAATTAATTTTATTATAAATTTAATAACTAATTTCTTTATAAATTTAATAATTAATTTTATTATAAATTTAATAATTAATTCCTTTATAAATTTAATAATTAATTCCTTTTATAAATTTAATAATTAATTTTTATTATAAATTTAATAATTAATTTTATTATAAATTTAATAACTAATTCTATTATAAATTTAATAATTAATTTTTATAAATTTAATTAATTTTTCCGTTTTTATTCCACATTTTTAATTAGAAATTTAATAATTAATTTTATTATAAATTTAATAATTAATTCCTTTATAAATTTAATAATTAATTTTATTATAAATTTAATAATTAATTTTATTATAAATTTAATAATTAATTTCTTTATAAATTTAATAATTAATTTTATTATAAATTTAATTAATTTTTTTTCCGTTTTTATTCCACATTTTTTATTTGAATTTAATAATAATTTTTTTTCCGTTTATTTAGATCCATTTCAAAATTAAATTTTAATTTTAATTTTAATTTAAATTTTAATTAAATTTGTTTTTAATTTTGATTAAAATTAAAATGATTTATTTTTTTATTTATTTTTATTTAAAATAAAAATGAGTAATTTTGATTTAAAATTAATAAGAAAATTTTTTTTATTTTTTTTAATTTAAAAAAAAAAGAAAAACAAAAAATTTTTTCATTTTTTTTTTCTTCTTTAACCTTTTTTAAATGGGTTTCTTTTCAAGGTAATTAACGTCTTTCTTTATTTCTTAATTTCTTTTTTTTTCCCTTTTCTCTTTCTTATTCTTATTTCCTCTTTATAAATGACTTTGGAACAATTTTAAAAGGAAAATTAACAATCAATTAAAAATCAATTAAAAATCAATTAAAAAAAAACCCTAAAAAAACAAAAACAACAACAAAATTAAAAATTAAAATTAAAATTAAAATAAAAATTAAAAACAAAATTAAAATTAAAATTAAAATTAAAATTTAAAATTAAAATTAAAATTAAAATTAAAATTAAAATTTCTTAATTAATTCAAAATTTAAAATTGCTTTTTTTTCTTTCTTTTTTTTTATTCAATTTTATTTAAAAAAAATTTTTTTCTTCTTTATTTTTTACTTTTTTAAAAAAATAAAATTAGTTTCACTTTTAGTGGAATTAGTTCTTTAATTTCACTTGCAAAATCAAAACGGTTAAATTTTGAAGATATTTCCACACAATTTCAAAATGAATCTGTTTCTGAACTCGAAAAGGAATCAAAGAAATTACTAAAAAAAAACAGGTACATTTCAAATTAAGCTCTTCTTTTTGAATTAAAAAAAATTCCAAATATTTTTTAATTCAAATTTCCCTTTAAAATTAAAATTAAAATTAAAACTAAAATTAAAATTAAAATTAAAATTAAAATTAAAATTTAAAAAAAAATAAATTAAAATTAAAATTAAAATTAAAATTAAAATCAAAATTTAAATTAAAATTAAAATTAAAATTAAAATTAAAATTAAAATTAAAATTAAAATTAAAATTAAAATTAAAATTAAAATTAAAATTTAAAATTAAAATTAAAATTATAATTAATATTAAAATTTAAAAAAAAAAAAGATTTTTAAGACATTCAGTTTCAAAATCAATAAATCAACAATTTCGAGGAGCTTTAATTGGAAGTGGAATTATTAAATTTATTCATGATGTTCTCTTATTTATGTTTCCTTTATTAATTGCAGCAACGTAATTTTTTATTTAATTTTTTATTTAATTTTTTATTTAATTTTTTATTTAATTTTTTATTTAATTTTTTTATTTATTAATTTTTTATTTATTAATTTTTTTATAGAATTGAACATGTTTCAGATAGAACAAAAGACAAAAATTGGGGTTATTTCTTCGTATTTGGATTTTTGCTTGTGGCTTTTTTTGAAGGTTTAACAGAAGAATTTTACTTTTCTTTGGCTATTAAAACAGGAATTAAAGTAAGCATTAAAAATAAAAATAAATAAAAATTAAATTAAAATAAATTAAAATTAAAATTAAAATAAATTAAAATTAAATTAAAATTAAAAATAAAAATAAAATTAAAAATTAAAATTAAATTTATTCAAAAAATTAATTCTCAATTTTTTTAAATTAAAATTAAAAAGATTCGAACAAGTTTAATTTCTGTGATTTTTAACAAATTGTTAATTATTCAACAAGCTGGAGCAAATGTATCAGGAAAATTATTAAAACTCATTTCTTTTGATTGTGAGAGAGTTGTTTCATATCCACAAGATATTCACAATCTTTGGACACAACCATTAATTGTTATTGCAGCAGTTCTTTTAATTGCTAATCAAATTGGTGCATTTTCCTTAATTGGTAAGAATTTAATTTAATTTTAATTTTAATTTTAATTTAATTTAATTTTAATTTAATTATTAATTTAAATATTAATTTAAATTAATTTAATTAATAATTTAATTTTAATTTTAATTTAATTTTAATTTTAATTTTAATTTTAATTTTAATTTTAATTTTAATTTTAATTTAATTTAATTTAATTTAATTTAATTTAATTTAATTTTAATTTTATTTTTAATTTTATTTTTAATTTTAATATTAATTTTATTTTTAATTTATTTTAGGTGCTGGAATATTATTATTATTTATTCCAATTAATTCTGCAATGAGTCATGCAAAAGAAACACAAACTATTATGATTGATAATATATCATCAAGAAGATCAAATTTAATCTTTTCAATTTTTGATTCAATAAAATTTATCAAAATTAATTCATGGGAAGAACCATTTAATAGAAAAGTTAATGGTTTGTTTATAAAAATAAATAAATTCAAAAAATAAATAAATTCAAATAAAATAAAATAAATAAATTCAAATAAAATAGAATTAAGAAATATGGAACTCAAACCTATTGAAAAATCTCAAAGAATTAAAGCTTGGTCTTGGACATTATTTATGTTTTGTAAATATTAAAAATTAAAAATTAAAAAAAAAATTAAAAATTAAAAATTAAAAATTTACTTTTCAAATAATTTTAGCTTTAATTCTTGCAGTTACAATAACTTTTATTTGCTATGTTTATGCAGATAACACTTTAACACCCAAAAAAGTAAAAATATTAAATATATTAAATATTAAAAATATTAAATTAAAAATTAAATTAAATATTAAAAATATTAAATATTAAAAATATTAAATATTAAAAATATTAAAAATATTAAATATTAAAAATATTAAAAATATTAAAAATATTAAATTAAATATTAAAAATTAAATATAAATTTTGGATTGGTTTTGAAATAGGCATTTGTTTCATTGGTTTTATATTATATTCTTCGAAATGCGCTAGTTTCATTTCCACAATTATGGCCTAAATACAAACTAATCAAACAATCATTTGCCCGAATTGAGCAATATATAAAATCAGAAAAAGATCAAACAATTTATGAAAATGAAATGATAGCAGATTTTCCTGAAAATATTAACGAAGCAATGGAAGAAAATGATTATCACAAACCAATAAGAGACATAGCACCAATTGCACTTGTAAATCAATGGATAAATGTTGAAACAAGACAGAATTATTCTTCAAAATATGGGAATCGTATTGAGAATGAAGATGAATTTAGTGATTCAGATTTTAAAGAAAATCAAACTGATATTGATTTAATTGATAGTTTTTCTGATGATGAAACTGACCAGAAAAGTGAAGTTGAGAAATTGTATAAACAAGCAAAATTACAAGTTTTAAATGGTTATTTTGGATTTGCTAATAATCAAATTTTGAAACAGATTTCAATTCAATTAATGAGTGAAGAAATCATAGGAATTGCTGGCACGAATCCTACAGAGAAAACAGCTGTAAAAATTTAATTAAAAATTTATTTAAAAATTATTTTAATTAAAAATTTAATTAAAAATTTAATTAAAAATTTATTTAAAAATTTATTTAAAAATTAATTTAAAAATTTATTTAAAAATTTAATTAAAAATTTATTTAAAAATTTATTTAAAAATTTATTTGAAAATTTAATTAAAAATTTATTTAAAAATTTATTTAAAAATTTATTTAATAATTTATTTAATAATTAATTTAAAAATTTAATTTAAAAATTAATTGAAAAATTTATTTAAAAATTTATTTAAAAATTAATTTAATAATTCATTTGAAAATTTAATTTAATAATTTATTTAAAAATTAAAATTAAAAATTTATTTAAAAATTTATTTAAAAATTTATTTAAAAAATTAAAATTGAAAATTTATTTGAAAATTTATTTAAAAATTTATTTGAAAATTTATTTAAAAATTTATTTGAAAAATTTATTTAAAAATTTATTTAAAAATTTATTTGAAAATTTATTTAAAAATTTAATTTAAAAAATTCTATAGTTGTTGTTAGGCTTATTAGGCCAAGTCAAAATGGTCTCAGGAAAAATATATTTAGATGGAAAAATAAGTTACATACCAGCACATCCTTGGTTCCAAAAAACAACAGTCAAAAACAATATAATCGGATCCTTCAAATACCACCAACAACACTATCAAAAAATCCTAACAGTTTGTGGATTGAATAATTTTATACATAATTTATCAATGAAAGACGAAACAATAATGGATCCGAATTTGAATTTAAATGAAGAAATGAAGCAAAGAATATCATTTGCAAGAGCACTTTATCACAATTCAGACATTTATTTAATCGATGATTTCTCTGAAAAGCTTACAGAACACATACGAAACGATCTAGTAGACAGATGCATTTTCGGGTTTTTAAAGAATAAGTCGCGGATTTTGATTTCAAACAATCCACAAATTTTATCGCGAACAAACGAAATTTATGTGATAGAAAAAGGAGAGATTGTCGCCAACGGAACGTTCCAAAAAATATGCAACGACAACAACGAATTATTGCTTAACGTTATCAAATCGGATAAAAAACGGTTTGAAAACGATCTATATCGAAGTGTTTTCATAACGGAAAATGAAGGAAACGAACTTGATAAGCTACAGATTGATCTATTCCGCACAAAGAAAGAAAACGAGGACGAAGATGAGTCTTTATTGGCGCCTCGTAAACCGGAAATGAAGACAACATCATACGTGAAATTAAGCGGGGGATATGGGTACTATTCGCTGTTGTTTTTCTTATATTTAGTCACAAGTGCGGGTGTTGTGTTTAGTTATTTCTGGCTTTCCTTTTGGACTGACGGCGAATGGGACAAGAAAAGAAAATTCTACACGTCTTTATTCGCGGTGATCAACGCGGCAATCATTGTTGTTTATGCGCTGAAATCGTGTTTGATGGCGCACGCAAGTGTGATTGCATCAAAAACAATCCATTCGAAGTTATTTTTGAATTTGATTCAAGTTCCACTGTCTTTTTTCAACAACATGGGAAGATCAATGATTCAAAAGGCTTTTGGATCGCATTTGCACATGATGGATTCGAACATTATTAGCTCAATGAATTTCACTTTCAATTACTTGACTCAACTTATCGCGATTCTCATTACTATCTGCATTGTTTTTCCGTGGTTCATCATCCCGCTTGTTGTTGTTATCTTCTTTTATTGGAGAATCGACCGCAGTTATACTGCCGTTTCCAAGCAGCTTCGAGCGCTTGAAGTTTCGTCCAAAAATGTTATTCATTCCGAGTTTGAAAATACACTCGAAGGAATCGCAACAATTAATTGCTTTGAAAACAAGCATCATTTAGTTCATCAAAATCACAAAACAATCGATTCAAATTATCGAGTTCTTCTTTCCGAAAATGAAGCGCATCGATGGCTTGGTTTCCGTGTTCATATCATCTTTACTGTCATTATCACTTGCGTTGCAATCATTGCCGTTACAACTCGTGGTGATGTTGATACTGGTTATGTTGCTCTTGCTATTGCTGCTAGTTTTATTGTTTCTAATTATCTTGGTTCTTTTATCAGAATGAAAGTCGAACTTCAAGCCAAAACAAAAGTTATTTCTTCCATTTCTAATCTTCAATTTATCCATAAAGAACCTGGTTTGGATCGTTTGGAAAATAGGCTTCCTTTCGGTTGGATTAAGAATGGTGAGATTCAATTCCAGGATGTTAAGTTAGGTTACAGTTCAGATTCAAAAACTGTTTTGAAAAATGTGAATTTCCATATTTTTGCTGGTGAAAAGATTGGAATTTGTGGGCCAAGTGGTACAAATTTTAATTTAAAAATTATTTAAAAATTATTTAAAATTTAATTTAAAATTTATTTAAAATTTATTTAAAATTTATTTAAAATTTAATTTAAAATTAAAATTATTTAAAATTAAAATTAAAATTAAAATTAAAATTATAATTAAAATTAAAATTAATATTAAAATTAAAATTAAAATTAAAATTAAAATTAAAATTAAAATTAAAATTAAAATTAAAATTAAAATTAAAATTAAAATTAAAATTAAAATTAAAATTAAAATTAAAATTAAAATTAAAATTTAATTTAAAATTAAAATTAAAATTAATATTTAAAATTAATAATTAAAATTAAAATTAAAATTAAAATTTATTTAATATTTAAAAATTTTTTGTTCAGGATCCGGTAAATCTGTTTTACTCTCATCTTTCTTCAGACTATTCGAACCCAAACAAGGAACAATTCTCATTGACGATCACGATATCCAAAAATTACCACCACAAAACTTACGCTCTGAAATGGTATACATTCCAGAAAGACCAATATACATTGGAGGAACAATTCGGGAAAATTTCACACCATATCCATTAAATGATCCACGAAGAATTCCAGACCAAATTATATGGGAAAACCTTGACAAACTTGGGCTAAAAGATATAATTTCTGATATTCCACAACAATTAGATGCTGATATTTCAGAACTCCAAAAACTTTCAATGGAAACTCAACATTTATTTAGTTTTGCAAGAGCTTTAACTTACAAAAATAAGCAAATTGTACTTGTTGATGATTTACTTAAAAATGTATTGAATAAGAAAGACTTCGAAATTCGATTGCAACAAATTCTTCATTCTTATTTCAAGCATTCAACAATTCTAATTGTCACAAATAGTCCCACTATTTTATTAAGAACAGATAGAACTATGATTATGAGTTCAAAAAAAATTCATGAATTCGATTCGCCGGAAAAATTACTTTTGAATTCAGGAAGTTTGTTTTTCTCTTTCCTTAATAAGCTTAATCCTAGTATTATTCAAGTTTACCAAGAATATGGTTTTGATAAATTAACTGAACTTGATATTCACCAAATTATGGAAGATGATTTTGCTAAAGAAATTTTTGAATTAAGTTTGGAAAAATAATTTTTTAAATCAATTTGGAAAAAGTTTAAATTTTTTTTTTTAAAAAATATTGCAAATCAAATTGATTCTTCGAATTCAAAAGAATTTATTTTTTTTTCTCAAATTTTCTTTTTTTTTTCCTTTTTCTTTTCTTTTTGATTTTTGTTTTCTTTCTTTTTTTTTTTTTCAACAAAGGAAAATTTTAATTTTAATTTTTATCCGATTTTCGATTTTAATTTTAATTTTAATTTTAATTTTAATTTTAATTTTAATTTTAAATTTTAAATTTAATTTTAATTTCAATTTTAATTTTAATTTTAATTTTAATTTTAATTTTGATTTTAATTTTAATTTTAAATTTAAATTTTAAATTTAATTTTAATTTTAATTTTAATTTTAATTTTAATTTTAATTTTAATTTTAATTTTAATTTTAATTTTGATTTTAATTTTAATTTTAATTTTAATTTTAATTTTAATTTTAATTTTAATTTTGATTATTAAATTTATTAATTAATAAATCAAATAAATTTGGGTTTGTTTGATTTAATTGAAAATAATCAATTCCAATTTCAATTTCATTAATGATTTCTTGTGTAATTTGAATTTCATCTTTAATTTGATTTGAATAAATCCAATATTCAAATATTTGAAATGATTTATTACTTAATTCACTATAATCTGTAACTTTATTTGAAGTATCATTTGTTACAGATAAAAACATTCCTCGATATAATTCACTTCTCATTATTAATATTAATTTAGGAAATTTATATTGTTTTTCTTTTCTTTCAATTATAAAATCTTTTTCATTTTCATTTTCATTTTCATTTAAATAAATTCTTTTCATTGTTTCTTCAATTTTTTCATTTGAATTTATAATTTCTTTAATTTCAGAATATAATTTTGGATTTATTTTGGAATTGTTTGAATAAATCATTTCAAATATTTGATTTGATTCTTTAATTGATTTTTTTGAAATAATTTCTTGAAGTTTTTCAATTTGATTTTGATTTTGATTTAATCTATATTTCAATATTAATTTATGAGCTTCAATTATTTCTCCATTTTTGGTTTTAAATGAAATATCACAAAATTCTTTTCTTTCAAATAGTTTTATCAAATCTTCTTCAAGATTAGAAAAAGAAAGAGGAGAATAATAAAGAAATGATTTTTGAAATCCACAAAGAACATGATAATTGGAAATATCTTCATTAAATCTTAATTTAGGAAGTTCAATTTGAAATGGAATTAATTGATCTTTTGTATATTTAGTTCCTAATTGACCATAAAAATTACTTCCAAATCCAATTAATTTTGAATTAGAAGTTAAAATCAAAGTATGGTTATCACCAATAGAAAAATCAAGAATATTATCATTTTCAAATAAAGATGATTTGATTTCAGTAAATTCATAAGCATGAATATATTTACCAAGTCCATTAGTTCGATAATCTCCACATGAATAAAGTTTTCTTTTTGGATTTTGATTTTGATTTTCATTTTCAATCAACATTATTGAATGAGAATCTCCAAATTTGATATCAATTATTTTGCCTTTTGGAATATTTTGGATTTGTGTTAATTTTTGTATTTTGGTTAATTTTTGTATTTTGATTAATTTTTGGATTTTTGTTTCTTCTTTTCTTGATTTTCTTAATCCAAGTTGTCCAGATCCATTATATCCACATACAAATAATTCTTGATTTGAATTTAAAAGAAAAACATAATTTGAAATATTTCCTGAAAATATTTTAGAAACATTTTTCATCATTAAAATTGGTTTTTCTGTTTTTGGAAGTGTTTTAAAATCAAAACCAAGTTGACCATCTTTATTTGAACCAAATCCATAAGTATTTTGATTTGAAGTTAATAAGTAAATTGATTTAGCACCAGAAACAACATCTTGAATTATTCTATCATTTTTATCTTCAATTAATGATGAAATATTGATAAATTCTTTTGGATTTTTTGAATTAATATCTTTTCCTTTGGCAAATACATTTCTTTCTATTGTTAAAATAGCTTCATTAGAAAAACCAACAGTTACTTTTTGAATATTTTCAATTTGGATTTTTGAAGGTTTTTGTTTTGAATCATTTTCATTTAAATATTCTATTGCTTTTCCATTTTCAAAAAGGAAAATTGTTGATAAATTTCCTGTTGAAATTTGTTTAATTTGTTTTTTATTTTCATTTTCATTTTCAAATTTAAATTGAATTGGTTTTGTTATTATTTGTGATTCATTTTTGAAAAGTTTTGGATGATAATTTAAACCAAAAAATATAATTTCATTCTCTTTTTATTTTTTTATTTTTAATTTTGATTAGAAAAATATTTTGAAAGTGGATGCCAGGCTTTTGGATGGAGTCTAGCAATATTTTCAGAATTGATTAAAATAACAGGATCATTTGAATAATCAGAATCACCATTATCTAAATAATAATGCGAACTTGTTGTAAGATAAACATAATATTGATTTGGAGGTAATTGAATAACTCGATTTTTTTTTTCTGTTTTAAGTTGACATTTTTTGGGTTTTGATTTCATTCCACAAATTCTTGAATAATATTTCAAAATTGTCTCAGATGTTTTATTAAATTTTTTTTTAAAAAGTGAATCTACTTTGGCAGAATGTTTTGAATATGATTGTTTTGAAATTTGAATATAAAATAAATTTCCATTTTTTGAATAAGCAACACAATCAATAACAGGATGATCTTCATAACAAATCAAAAACGTTCCTGGTTCAAGCTTATCAAGATCATGTAAACGTGGTTGATAAATTTGTTGATCTAATGAAATTTGCCAAATGTCTGGTTTTGTTGATTGTTGTCCTTTTAGATTGATATTTGGAATTATCATTTCTCCACCAATTTTAGAGATGAAAGATTTGAAAACATATAATTCGAAAGCTCTCCATTTTGTTTTGGTTCCACTTGCTAAAAAGCCAAGATATCGATCAAGATTTGTGTCAAACACAGAAATAAAAGCTTTTCTAACTGATTCACAAATTGGAAGAATTTCATTAGTTTTCTCATCCTGTTTAAATAATCCTAATGATTCCCATTGTGGCGATAAATTTTGAATTGGTGAATTTAAATAAATATCCATAATAAAATAGATTTCATCATATTGGTTTTTGGTTTTAGTAACAACATGTGAAATCAACTTTTCATAAAAATTTTGAGCGAGTTTGTGTGCTTCACTTAACCAATTTTTTTGATTAAACAATTGATAATTCCGAAATGATTGAAAAAGAAAACCAATTAATTTGGGAACTTTTGCTGTAAATTTCTCAATTTCTGAGATTGATAAGTATTGAGGTAAGAATCCATTTGTTTTTGACCATTCTATAATTGATTTAAATTCATCTTCATCAAAAATGCCCAAAGGTGTTTTTATAGCGTCAAATGAATTATCATCATAAGATTTATCAGGCTCTTGAAAGCTTGAGCTCACAGCAGCTAAGAAAAATCCATAAGTTATTTTTGGAATAAATTGGAAAATATCTAAAATATGCTCTGGATATTTCTGTTCTTGACGGAATAAGATATTCCATTGATCAATTGCAATCAAAATTCGAACCTTTTCGCAATCCAAATTGATAAGTTCTGCCAACAAATATTTAGCATTTTCAACCATTTTCAATTGTTGTTTTTTGGTTGGATTTTTTATCTCCCAGATTTTCTCATCATAGTTGAAATGGAAATGCTTCTGGAGTAATGGTTCATAGTGCTTATTTAATTTGGAAATAATTTTCTTTGCAGCAATATAGCTTTCTGTTTCTCTTAAATCAGCAGTGTTTGGTAAATAAAGAACGATCCAATTTTGCAATTTAGAACAATAATTTGCGATATGATAAAGCGTATATGATTTTCCAACTCCTGGTGGTCCTTTGAGCATATAAGATTCAAGAATTTCCTCTGGTTTATTTTTTGTTTTGATATCTTGAAGAATGTGGTGTGTTAGATGTCTAATTAAAATTGGTGTTGAATTGTTGAGTTGACACTTTTCCATTTCTTTAGGAAAACCTAAGTTGTTATTTATATCAATCAATTCAACCTTATTAACCTTTTCCTCTTTGAAATGATTGAGAATTGAAATTTGTTGATTATTTTCATTTTGTTTCGATTTTTTGGATTTTCTTGATTTTTTTTGTTCTTGTTGAAATTGTTTTTCTTCTTCTGATTCTTCTTGTTTTTGAATTTCTTTTTGTTCGAATTGTTGTTGATTGCTTTGTTGTGAAATCTTTGAAGATTGTGTTTGAAAATGCATTATTTGATTATGTCTTTTTTTGTTTTGTTTCTTTTTGTGTTTTGTTTTTGATTGAAAGGGTGAATTTGTTTGCATTTCAAAAAAAATGAAAAATGAAAAATGAAAAATGAAATTTTAATTTTAATTTTAATTTTAATTTTGATTTTAATTTGTATTTTAATTTTAATTTTGATTTTAATTTTAATTTTAATTTTAATTTTAATTTTAATTTTAATTTTAATTTTAATTTTGATTTTAATTTTAATTTTAATTTTGATTTTGATTATTTTAAATTTATTAATTAATAAATCAAATAAATTTGGATTTGTTTGATTTAATTGAAAATAATCAATTCCAATTTTAATTTCATTAATGATTTCTTGTGTAATTTGAATTTCATCTTTAATTTGATTTGAATAAATCCAATATTCAAATATTTGAAATGATTTATTACTTAATTCACTATAATCTGTAACTTTATTTGATTTATCTTCTGTTACAGATAAAAACATTCCTCGATATAATTCACTTCTCATTATTAATATTAATTTAGGAAATTTATATTGTTTTTCTTTTCTTTCAATAATAAAATCTTTTTCATTTTCATTTTCATTTAAATAAATTCTTTTCATTGTTTCTTCAATTTTTTCATTTAAATTTATAATTTCTTTAATTTCAGAATATAATTTTGGATTTATAATTCTGTTTGAATAAATCATTTCAAATATTTGATTTGATTCTTTAATTGATTTTTTTGAAATAATTTCTTGAAGTTTTTCAATTTGATTTTGATTTTGATTTAATCTATATTTTAATATTAATTTATGAGCTTCAATTATTTCTCCATTTTTGGTTTTAAATGAAATATCACAAAATTCTTTTCTTTCAAATAATTTTATCAAATCTTCTTCAAGATTGGAAAAAGAAGAAAGGAAAGGAGAATAATAAATAAATGAATTTAAATATCCACAAAGAACATGATAATTAAAAATATCTTCATTAAATCTTAATTTAGGAAGTTCAATTTGAATTGGAATTAATTGATCTTTTGTATATTTAGTTCCTAATTGGCCAGAGAAATTACTTCCAAATGCTATCAATTTTCCTTTTATTGTTAAAATCAAAGTATGATTATATCCAACAGAAAAATCAAGAATATTATCATTTTCATTTTCAAATAAAGATGATTTCATTTCAGTAAATTCATAAGTATTTTCATTTTTGCCAAGTCCATTAGTTCGATAATCTCCACATGAATAAAGTTTTCTTTTTAGATTTTCATTTTCATTTTGATTTTCATTTTGATTTTCATTTTCAATCAATATTATTGAATGATTATAACCAGATTGAATATCAATTATTTTGCCTTTTGGAATATTTTGGATTTTGGTTAATTTTTGGATTTTTGTTTCTTCTTTTCTTGATTCTCCTAATCCAAGTTGTCCAAATGAATTATATCCGCATACAAATAATTCTTGATTTGAATTTAAAAGAAAAACATAATTTGAAGAATTTCCTGAAAATATTTTAGAAACATTTTTCATCATTAAAATTGGTTTTTCTGCTTCTTCAAGTGTTTTAAAATCAAAACCAAGTTGACCATCATAATTTGAACCAATTCCATAAACATTTTGATTTGAAGTTAATAAGTAAATTGAATAAGCACCAGAAACAATATCTTGAATTATTCTATCATTTGTATCTTCAATTAATGATGAAATATTGATAAATTTATTTGAATTTTCTTGATTAATATCATATCCTTTTGCAAATACATTTCCTTCTATTGTTAAAATAGCTTCATTATGATAACCAACAGATACTTTTTGAATATTTTCTTCAATTTGAATTTTTTGAGGATTTTGTTTTGGATTAGGATATTCTAAATATTCTATTGCTTTTCCATTTTCAAAAAGGAAAATTGTTGAAAAATAACCTGTTGAAATTTGTTTAATTTGTTTTTTATTTTCATTTTCATTTTTATTTTCAAATTTAAATTGAATTGGTTTTGTTATTTTATTTGGTGCATTTTTTATAAGTTTTGGATATTGATTTCTTCCAAAAAATATAATTTTATTCATTTTAGAAAAGAAAAAAATGAAAAAAAATATTTTTGAAATTTTAATTTTGATTATTAAATTTGTTAATTAATAAATCAAATAAATTTGGATTTGTTTGATTTAATTGAAAATAATCAATTCCAATTTTAATTTCATTAATAATTTCTTTTACAAATTAAACATTTCCTTTTTTGAATTTAATTTTAATTTAATTTTTTTAATTTTAGTTTTAATTTTAATTTTAATTTTGATTTTAAATTTTATTTTTTTAATTTTAATTTTAATTTTAATTTTAATTTTGATTTTTTATTTTATTAAATTTTTAATTAATTAATAAATCAAATAAATTTGGATTTGTTTGATTTAATTGAAAATAATCAATTCCAATTTTAATTTCATTCAATAATTTCTTGTGTAATTTGAATTTCATCTTTAATTTGATTTGAATAAATCCAATATTCAAATAATTGAAATGATTTATTACTTAATTCACTATAATCTGTAACCTTATTAGAAGTATCATTTGTTACAGATAAAAACATTCCTCGATATAATTCACTTCTCATTATTAATATTAATTTTGGAAATTTATATTGTTTTTCTTTTCTTTCAATAATAAAATCTTTTTCATTTTCATTTTCATTTTCATTTAAATAAATTCTTTTCATTGTTTCTTCAATTTTTTCATTTAAATTTATAATTTCTTTAATTTCATAATATAATTTTGGATTTATAATTCTGTTTGAATAAATCATTTCAAATATTTGATTTGATTCTTTAATTGATTTATTTGAAATAATTTCTTGAAGTTTTTCAATTTGATTTTGATTTTGATTTAATCTATATTTTAATATTAATTTATGAGCTTCAATTATTTCTCCATTTTTGGTTTTAAATGAAATATCACAAAATTCTTTTCTTTCAAATAATTTTATCAAATCTTCTTCAAGATTGGAAAAAGAAGAAAGGAAAGGAGAATAATAAATAAATGAATTTAAATATCCACAAAGAACATGATAATTAAAAATATCTTCATTAAATCTTAATTTAGGAAGTTCAATTTGAATTGGAATTAATTGATCTTTTGTATATTTAGTTCCTAATTGGCCAGATAAATTACTTCCAAATGCTATCAATTTTCCTTTTATTGTTAAAATCAAAGTATGATTATATCCAACAGAAAAATCAAGAATATTATCATTTTCATTTTCAAATAAAGGTGATTTCATTTCAGTAAATTCATAAGTATTTTCATTTTTGCCAAGTCCATTAGTTCGATAATCTCCACATGAATAAAGTTTTCTTTTTAGATTTTCATTTTCATTTTCATTTTCAATCAATATTATTGAATGATTATAACCAGATTGAATATCAATTATTTTGCCTTTTGGAATATTTTGGATTTTGGTTAATTTTTGGATTTTTGTTTCTTCTTTTCTTGATTCTCCTAATCCAAGTTGACCAAATCCATTATATCCACATACAAATAATTCTTGATTTGAATTTAAAAGAAAAACATAATTTGAAGAATTTCCTGAAAATATTTTAGAAACATTTTTCATCATTAAAATTGGTTTTTCTGTTTTTGGAATTGTTTCAGAACCAAAACCAAGTTGACCATCATAACTATAGCCAATTCCATAAACATTATGATTTGAAGTTAATAAGTAAATTGAATAAGCACCAGAAACAACGTCTTGAATTATTCTATCATTTGTATCTTCAATTAATGATGAAATATTGATAAATTCATTTGGATAATTCGAATCCATCTTCATTCCTTTGGCAAATACATTTCCTTCTATTGTTAAAATAGCTTCATTTGAAAAACCAACAGTTACTTTTTGAATATTTTCAATTTGTATTTTTTCAGGATTTTGTTTTGAATCTTCTAAATATTGAATTGCTTTTCCATTTTTAAAAAGGAAAATTGTTGCAAAATAACCTGATGAAATTTGTTTAATTTCATTTTCATTTTCAAATTCAAAGTTTAATTGTGAAGGTTTTGTTATTAGATTTGTATCTTTTTCAACAAAATGAAAATTATTTTGACCAAAAAATAAACAATCATTCATTTCACTTTTTTTATTTATTTATTTATTTAATTATTTTTTGAAAAGAAAAAAATGAAAATCAATTAATCAGTAATTGAAGCAATAAGAGGATGAAAAATATTCATGAATTCAAGAGTTGAACAGCATAATTTCAAATCAACTTGACCACCTCCCATCCAAAAAAACTGAGGAGAAAGAGCACAAATGGAATCTGAAATAATAATAGGCAAATCCACATTCATTCCAATTGGTGTAATTGCATTATGTTCAAAACCACTTAAATCAAAAGAAATATTTTCTGGTGCCAATTTGAATTCAAATTTTCTTTTTTCATCTTTTAAAAGAGAACGGAAAAAATTCGCAATTTTCGCAAAATTTAATCTTTTTGAATATTGAACAAGAACCAAAAAATATTTTGCATTTAAAAGTTCATCTTCTTTTTTTTGATTCAATAAATTATTTTCTTCCAAATTTTTCTCATAATGAATATTTTCCAAAATAATTGATTTGCATAAATGATTTATACTTGGTGCATTTAATATTTTGCTTCTTTTTTCTAATGTTTTTTCATAATAATCACTTGGAACATATTTTGGTTTTGCTTTCATTTTTTTTTCTTTTATTGCTTTTAATACTTTTTCTGGTATTTTTTCTAGTATTTTTTCATCTTCTTTAGTAACTTCAATTTCATGTTTAATTTTCAATTTTTCTTCAATTTCTTTAATTCTTTGTTCTGCAAATTCAATTCTTGAATCCATAATTAATTAATTTTTTAAAAAATGAAGAAAAAAAAATGATTTTTCATTTTTTCATTTTTTTCATTTTAAATAAAAAATGGAAAATTATTTAAATTTAGAAAAACTTTCAAATGATTTAAAAAATTTATTTCAAAATGAAAACCAAAATGAAAGTTATTTTGATTTTGAAATAATTTGTGAACAAAATCAAACTTCATTTAAAACTCATAAATCAATTCTTTCATCAAGAAGTTATTATTTTAAATCTCTTTTCAATTCTAAAATGAAAGAATATCAAGAAAATAAAATAATTCTAAAAGATGTTTCAAATTCAATTCTATCTTCAATTTTAAATTATTTTTATTCAGGAAAAATTGAAATTAATTTAGAAAATGCAATAGAAATTTTAATTTTTTCATCAAAATATTTAATTGATGAATTAATTAATGTTTCTTCAAATTTTATCAAAAACAATTTACAACCCGAAACTATTGTTGATATTCTTAAAATTATCCGAAACAATGAACTTAAATCAATTACTAAATTCTTCTTATCAGTTTATTTTGGATAATTTTGAACAATTTATTAAAACTCCTTTTTTTCTTGAACTTGAAGAAAATCATTTAAATTTTATTTTATCAAATGATGAAATTTCTGCAAATGAATTTAAAATATTCCAAACAATAATAAAATGGGGAAAACATAAATCAAATATTAATCAAGAAAAAGAATTAGAAAAAAAAGAAAAAGAAAAATTACAAGATCAAATTTCAAATGTAATTGATAAAATCAGATTTATTGATTTCTCAAAACAAGAACTTAAAGATATTTTAAAAGAAGATTTAATTCCAAATCAAATTTCACAAAAATTAATTCAATTCCAAAAACTTCAACAAAATGATGAATTAAATCAATTTATTGAAAAAGAAAATCAAAATACACTCATTTTCAAATCCAGAATAATATTTAAATCATCAATAATTCTCAAAGAAAAAGAGCATATCCATAAATTAAAAAAATGGATAAATGATAATCGATTCTTTTCCAAAATGAAAAAAGGATTTTCAGCAAAAAGAGATGGATTTGATTGCAAAAAATGGCATTCAATTTGTGATAATAAAGGAAAAACATTAATTATTATCAAAACTAACAAGAATTATATTTTTGGAGGATTTACTTCAGTTGGATTTACAGATGATAAATCAAAATGGAAAAAAGGAAATTGGAGCTTTTCAAGTGGATATATTCCAGATAAAAATGCATTCATTTTCTCCTTAAGAAATGATAAGAATGATAGAAAGCCTCAAAGATTTAAAATTATACAAGGGCAAGAAGAATATTCAATTTATTATTCCTATTTCAATCATGGTCCAATTTTTGGACTTTCTGAAAGTGAAGGTCCAGATTTTTTGCTAAGTTCCTCTTTAAAATCTGGTCATACCAATTTAGGTTCTAGTTTTCATCTTCCTAAAGGAATTGAATTCAATTCAAAGGAAGCTAAAAGTTATTTAGCTGGTTCTTATAATGAATGGAAAGTAAATGAACTTGAGACTTATTTCATTTAAAAAACAGATTAATCTAAAAAAAATATCCAAAAAATTTTTCATTCTCCTTTTTTTTTTTTTTGCTTTTTTTTTAAATCGAATGACGTAATTTCATTTTTCATTTTTTTAAAAAGAAAAAAAAAATAAATTTTTCGTTTTTCATTTTTCTCATTTTAAATTTTAAATTTTAATTATGAGCGATA
The DNA here is from genome assembly GCA_028826165.1 of Anaeramoeba ignava. Classification (NCBI taxonomy): domain Eukaryota; family Anaeramoebidae; genus Anaeramoeba; species Anaeramoeba ignava. Next base: position 91,086 of record JAPDFW010000129.1, on the reverse strand, counting down.
AAAAAAATCAAAACAATAGAAATAGAAATAGAAACAGAAACAGAAATAAAAATAAAAATAAATCAAAACAACAATTTTTTTATCAAGACAAAAAAAATAATAAAAATGAAAATAAAAATGAAAATAATAGAAATAGATTTCCGAAAGAAAAACATATTAAAATTGATGAATATTATTATTTATATAAAGAAAACAAAAATATTTCGAAATTCAGAACAAATATAATGGATTTAATTTCAATAGATCCAAAAACACAAACAGAATATCTTTCAAGTGAAAAATGGATTGAAAAATTCGAACAAGAATCAAAAGCAAGACATTCATTTGAACTTCGCAATTTAAGAAAAGAAATCATACTTGAAACACTTGAATGTATCAAAAAAGGATCATATTTTTATAAAGAAGAAAATGGGGAAAAAAAAGAAGTCAAATTGGATATAGAATTATTAGAAAAAAGCAAAAACCAAGTTAAATTATATTCAGATGATAAACTTTTGCTTTCTGATCTTCAAAAAAGAAATTTGAAGAAATTTGATACTGAAATTATTCTTTATAAAGGTGATTGTGTTGATATTGCTGAGATTATGTATCGTCAAGATTTGGAAAAATTCGCAAATGATCCAAATGTAAAACTTAGAGCTTATACTCCTGTTATTTTGAATATGGCTTCCAAAAAACGTCCTGGTGGTGGTTTTTTAACTGGAGCTGGTGCACAAGAAGAAAATTTATTTCGGTACATTTCCCATTCAAAATCAAATATTTAAATTTATTTTAAATATTAAAATCAATTTAATTTAAAATCAAAAATCAAAATTAAAAAAAATTAAAATCAAAATTTAAAATCAAAATATTAAAAATTCAAAAATTTAAATTAAAAATCAAAATTCAAATCAAAATCAAAAAAATCAAAATTTAAAATCAATTTAACATTTTAAAAATTTCAAAATCAAAATCAAAATCAAAATAAATTCATTTTAAAATTAAAATTCATTTTGAAATCAAAAGACGATCCACTTTTATTTATTATCAAGAACAATTCAAACCATTTTATCCAATTAATAAAATTTCCAACATTTACGTACCAAATGTAATATTCTTTCGATCAAACGAAAAAAAAGGATATAAATTTATGAGCGAACCATTAACATTTGCAAGTATTTCTGCAGCAGCATATTCACATCCAAAATTAACAGAAGATAATTTAATTGAAGAACCAATTGCAACAAATTTCAAATCCAAAATGAGAATTATTTTAGCAACCGCTCTTCTCGAATTCCATGAAACAATAGTGCTTTCTGCTTGGGGTTGCGGTGCTTTCCGTTGTCCTCCTGCTCATATTGCTGATCTTTTTTACCAAGTTATTTTTGAACCACAATTTTCAGGTAAATTTCGTAAAATTGCTTTTGGTATTTTTGATGATCATAATGCAAAATCAGTTGGAAATTTTATTCCTTTTTATAATCGTTTTTCTTCTTGTAAAAACTTTGTTTATATGGGCGATAAAAGTTATACTGGTGTTGATTCTTCTCAAATTTTAATGGATCATTCAAATCAAAATGAAAATCAAATTGAAATTATAAATTCAAATCAAAATTCAAAATCAAATCAAAATTCAAATCAAAATTCAAATCAAAATTCAAATAAAAATTCAAATAAAAAATCAAATAAAAAATCAAATCAAAATTCAAATAAAAATTAAAATCAAAATAAATCAAAATCAAATTAAAATCAAAAATCAAAAATCAAAAATCAAATCAAATCAAAAATCAAATCAAATCAAATTCAATTAAATCAAAATCAAATTAAAAATCAAAATCAAATTCAAATCAAAAATCAAATTAAAAATCAAAATTCAAATCAAATTAAAATCAAATCAAATCAAAATTCAAATCAAATTAAAATCAAATCAAATCAAATCAAATCAAATCAAATTAAAATCAAATCAAAATCAAATCAAATCAAATCAAATTAAATCAAAATCAAATCAAATCAAAAATCAAAAATCAAAAATCAAATCAAATCAAATCAAATCAAATCAAATTAAATCAAATCAAAATAAAATCAAATTAAATCAAATTAAATAAAATCAAAATCAAATCAAAATTCAAATAAATCAAAATCAAATCAAATCAAAATCAAATCAAATAAAAATCAAATAAAAATCAAATCAAAAATCAAAATCAAATATCAAAATTCAAATTCAAATTAAAAATCAAAATTAAAAATCAAAATCAAATCAAAATCAAAAATCAAAATCTAAATCAAATTAAATCAAAAATCAAAAATCAAAATCTAAATCAAATTAAATCAAATAAAAAATCAAAAATCAAAAATCAAAAATCAAATCAAATCAAATCAAATCAAATCAAATCAAATTCAATTAAAAATCAAAATCAAAATAAATCAAAATCAAAATAAATTAAATCAAAATCAAAATAAATCAAAATCAAATCCAAATTCAAATCAAAATCCAAATCAAAAAAATAAATCAAAATCAAATCAAAATCAAAAATCAAAATCAAAATCAAATCAAAATCAAATTCAAATCAAAAATCAAATCAAATCAAAATTAAAATCAAATCAAAATCAAATCAAATAAAAAATCAAATCGAATCAAATTAAAAATCAAATTAAAAATCAAAATCAAATCAAAATTCAAATCAAAATTCAAATAAAAAATCAAATCAAAAATAAATATCAAATCAAAAATCAAATCAAATCAAATCAAAATTAAATTCAAATTAAATCAAAATCAAATCAAATTAAAAATCAAAATCAAAATAAATCAAAATCAAAATCAAAATCAAAATCAAATCAAAATAAAATCAAAAATCAAATCAAAATCAAATCAAAATCAAAATCAAATATCAAAAATCAAATCCAAATTAAAAATCAAATCAAAATCAAATCAAATCAAATCAAATCAAATCAAATCAAATCAAATCAAAATCAAATTAAATCAAATCAAAATCAAATTAAAATCAAATCAAAATCAAAAATCAAAAATCAAATCAAATCAAATCAAATCAAATCAAATCAAAATTCAAATCAAAAATCAAATCAATTCAAATCAAAATTAAATCAAAAATCAAAAAATCAAAAATAAATTAAATCAAATCAAAATTAAATCATAATCAAAAATCAAATCAAATCAAATCAAATCAAATCAATTCAAATAAAAATTCAAATAAAAATTAAATCAAAATCAAATCAAATCAAATCAAATTAAATCAAAAATCAATTCAAATCAAAATCAAAATTAAATCAAAATTCAAATCAAAATTCAAATCAAAATTCAAAATCAAATCAAAATTCAAATCAATTCAAATAAAAAATCAAATCAAATCAAAATCAAATCAAAAATCAAATCAAAATTCAAAAATAAAATCAAATCAAATCAAATCAAAATCAAAATCAAATCAAAATCAAATCAAATCAAAAATCAAAAATCAAAAATCAATTCAAATCAAATCAAATCAAATCAAAATCAAATTAAATCGAATCAAATTAAATCAAAAATCAAATAAAAATTCAAATTAAATTCAATTAAAAAATCGAATATAAAAAAAAAGCAAAAATCCAAAAAAATTTTTCTCCATTTTTTCACTTTTCATTTTTTTACTTTTTCAAAAATGAATTATTGTTTATTTTTTGGTCAAAATAATTTTCAACTTCTTTTAAAAAATTATGAACATAAAATAACAAAACCAATTCAATTTAAATTTGAAAATGAAAATGAAAATGAAAATGAAAATGAAATTAAACAAATTTTATCAGGTGTTTTTACAATAATTTTACTTTTTAAAAATGGAAAAGCAAATGAATATTTATCATTTTCCAATGAAACAAATCAACTTTATATGCAAAATATTCAAAAAGTATCTGTTGGTTCAAATCAAGTTATAGTTCTTACAAAAGAAGGATTAGTTCTTGCAAAAAACGAAGAACAAGATTTTGCTTTTGCTAATGATTCAGATATTTCTGATGGTCCTGATATATGGTATCAACTTTCATCATTAATTGAAGATCCAAATGATAGAATAATTCAAGATATTGTTTCTGGTGCTAATGCGATTTACTTATTAACTTCAAATCAAAATGCTTATGGATTTGGTTCTAATCTTTTTGGTCAACTTGGTTTTGATTTTAGTTCTGTGAAAACAACTCATAAACCAATTTTAATGATGAAAAATGTTTCTAAAATATTTTCAGGAACCAATTCAAATCATGTTTTTCTTTTAAATTCAAATCAAGAATTATTTTGTTGTGGATGGAATGAATTTGGTCAACTTGGATTAGGAGAATCAAGAAAAGATCAATCAATCCAAAAATTAACCAAAATCCAAAATATTCCAAAAGGCAAAATAATTGATATTCAATGTGGATTTTATCATTCAATAATGTTGATTGAAATTGAAAATGAAGAAAATAAAAGAAAACTTTATTCAACTGGCGCTTATCAGTATAATGGACTTGGCAAAGAAGATGAAAATACTTATGAATTTACTGAAATCAAATCATCTTTATTTGAAAATGATAATATTCTTGATTTTTCTTGTGGATATGTTCATACTTTGATTTTAACTTCCAATTCAAAATTGATAGGTTTTGGGAATAATCAGTATGGTCAATTAGGAACTGGAGATACAAATAATCAATCAATTCCAATTCAAATTGAACTTCCTGAATTATGTTTTGATCCTTACAATTATCATCTTTCTTGTGCATATTACAAATCTTTTCTTTATTATGCAGAATTTTCTAATCTTGAAGAAGATTTGATAAAACTATTTAGAAGAAAAGAATTTTGTAATATTTCATTTAAAACCGAAAATGGAGAAATAATTGAAGCTCATAAATTAATATTGAAATATAGATTAAATCAAAATCAAAATCAAATTGAAAAACTTCAAGAAATTATTTCAAAAAAATCAATTAAAGAATCAAATCAAATATTTGAAATGATTTATTCAAACAGAATAACAAATCCAAAATTATATTCTGAAATTAAAGAAATTATAAATTCAAATGAAAAAATTGAAGAAACAATGAAAAGAATTTATTTAAATGAAAATGAAAATGAAAAAGATTTTATTATTGAAAGAAAAGAAAAACAATATAAATTTCCCAAAATTAATATTAATAATGAGAAGTGAATTATATCGAGGAATGTTTTTATCTGTAACAAATGATACTTCAAATAAAGTTACAGATTATAGTGAATTAAGTAATAAATCATTTCAAATATTTGAATATTGGATTTATTCAAATCAAATCAAAAAGATGGAATTCAAATTAAAGAAGAAATTATTAATGAAAATCAGAAATTGAAAATTAAAATATCCAAATCAAAAACTGAAATTAGAATTAAAATTAACAAATTTAATCAAATTAAAATTAAAATTAAAATTAAAATTAAAATTAAAAATCAAAAAAATTTAAAATTAAAATTAAAATTAAAATCAAAATCAAATTAAAATCAAAATTAAAAATTCATTTATAAAAATCAAAATTAAAATTAAAATTAAAATTAAAATTAAAATTAAAATTAAAATTAAAATTAAAATTAAAATTTTTTATTTTCATTTTTTCATTTTTTTCTTTTTCAAAAATGAATGATTGTTTATTTTTTGGTTTAAATTATTCACCAAAAATTATCAAAAATAAACCAAATATAATAACAAAATCAATTCAATTTAAATTTGAAAATGAAAATGAAAATAAAAATGAAAATGAAAATGAAAAACAAATTAAACAAATTTCAACAGGAAATTTATCAATTTTTCCTTTTTAAAATGGAAAAGCAATTCAATATTTAAATAATCCTTCAAATCAAAATCTCAAAAATACAAATTGAAGAAAATATTCAAAAAGTAACTGCTGGTTTTCAAAATCAAGCTATTTTAACAATAGAAGGAAATGTATTTGCAAAAGGAAGAGATATTAATCCAGATAATCCAAATGAATTTATCAATATTTCATCATTAATTGAAGATACAAATGATAGAATAATTCAAGATATTGTTTCTGGATACTTTTCAATTTATTTATTAACTTCAAATCAAAATGCTTATTCAATTGGTTTAAATCAAGATGGTCAACTTGGTTTTGATTCTATAACACTTAAAAAAACAGAAAAACCAATTTTAATGATGAAAAATGTTTCTAAAATATTTACAGGAAATATTTCAACTCATGTTTTTCTTTTAAATTCAAATCAAGAATTATTTGGATGCGGAAATAATGGATATGGTCAACTTGGATTAGGAGAATCAAGAAAAGAAGAAACAAAAATCCATAAATTAACCAAAATACAAAATATTCCAAAAGGTAAAATAATTGATATTAAATGTGGAGATTATCATTCAATAATGTTGATTGAAAATGAAAATGAAAAAAGAAAACTTTATTCATGTGGAGATTATAGATCTAATGGATTTAACAAAAATGAAAATACTTATGAATTTACTGAAATCAAATCACCTTTATTTGAAAATGATGATAATATTCTTGAAATTTTTTGTGGACTTGATCATAATTTGGTTTTAACAACAAAAAATAAATTGATAGGATTTGGAAGAAATTCATATGGTGGATTAGGAAATGGAAATACAGAAGATCAATCAATTCCAATTCAAATTGAACTTCCTAAATTAAGATTTAATGAAGATATTTCTAATTATCATATTTCTTGTGGATTTCAAAATTCATTTCTTTATTATTCTCCTCTTCTTTCTTCTTTTTCCAATCTTGAAGAAGATTTGATAAAATTATTTGAAAGAAAAGAATTTTGTGATATTTCATTTAAAACCGAAAATGGAGAAATAATCAAAGCTCATAAATTAATATTGAAATATAGATTAAATCAAAATCAAAATCAAATTGAAAAACTTCAAGAAATTATTTCAAAAAAATCAATTAAAGAATCAAATCAAATATTTGAAATGATTTATTCAAACAGAATAACAAATCCAAAATTATATTCTGAAATTAAAGAAATTATAAATTCTAATGAAAAAATTGAAGAAACAATGAAAAGAATTTATTTAAATGAAAATGAAAATGAAAAAGATTTTATTATTGAAAGAAAAGAAAAACAATATAAATTTCCTAAATTAATATTAATAATGAGAAGTGAATTATATCGAGGAATGTTTTTATCTGTAACAAATGATACTTCAAATAAAGTTACAGATTATAGTGAATTAAGTAATAAATCATTTCAAATATTAGAATATTGGATTTATTCAAATCAAATTAAAGAAGAAATTCAAATTACACAAGAAATTATTAATGAAATAGAAATTGGAATTGATTATTTTCAATTAAATCAAACATATCCAAATTTATTTGATTTATTAATTAACAAATTTAATAATCAAAATTAAAATTAAAATTAAAATTAAAATTAAAATTAAAATCAAAATCAAAATTAAAATCAAAATCAAAATTAAAATCAAAATCAAAATTAAAATCAAAATTAAAATTAAAATTCAAATTAAAATTTTATTTTCATTTTTTCATTTTTTTCTTTTTAAAAATGAATGACTGTTTATTTTTTGGTTTAAATTATTCACCAAAAATTATCAAAAATAAACCAAATATAATAACAAAATCAATTCAATTTAAATTTGAAAATGAAAATGAAAATAAAAATGAAAATGAAAATGAAAAACAAATTAAACAAATTTCAACAGGAAATTTATCAACAATTTTCCTTTTTAAAAATGGAAAAGCAATAGAATATTTAAATAAAGATGATTCAAATCAAAATCCTCAAAAAATACAAATTGAAGAAAATATTCAAAAAGTAACTGTTAGTTCTCGAAATGAAGCTATTTTAACAAAAGAAGGAAATGTATTTGCCAAAGGAGAAGATATTAATCCAAATAATCCAAATGAATTTATCAATATTTCATCATTAATTGAAGATACAAATGATATAATAATTCAAGATATTTTTTTTGGTCAAAGTTCAATTTACTTATTAACTTCAAATCAAGATGCTTATTCAATTGGTTCAAATCAATTTAGTCAACTTGGTTTTGATTCTAAAACACTTGAAAAAACAAAAAAACCAATTTTAATGATGAAAAATGTTTCTAAAATATTTACAGGAAATATTTCAAACTCTGTTTTTCTTTTAAATTCAAATCAAGAATTATTTGTATGCGGATATAATGGATATGGTCAACTTGGATTAGGAGAATCAAGAAAAGAAGAAACAGAAATCCAAAAAATAACTAAAATCCAAAATATTCCAAAAGGCAAAATAATTGATATTCAATTTGGAGAATTTCATTCAATAATGTTGATTGAAAATGAAAATGAAAAAAATAAAAGAAAACTTTATTCATGTGGAGATTATCATTATAATGGACTTGGCAAATATGAAAATACTTATGAATTTACTGAAATTAAATCATCTTTATTTGAAAATGATGATAATATTCTTGATTTTTCTGTTGGAAATCAACATACTTTGATTTTAACAATAAAAGGAAAAGTTATAGGATTTGGAAATAATTATTTAGCCCAATTAGGAATTCCAAATGCAAATCAATATCAATTAATTCCAATTCAAGTTGAAATTCCTAAATTAAGATTTGATGAAGATATTTCCAATTATCATGTTTCTTGTGGATATTATAGATCATTTATTTATTATTCTTTTTCTTTTTCCAATCTTGAAGAAGATTTGATAAAATTATTTGAAAGAAAAGAATTTTGTAATATTTCATTTAAAACAGAAAATGGAGAAATAATCAAAGCTCATAAATTAATATTGAAATATAGATTAAATCAAAATCAAAATGAAATTGAAAAACTTCAAGAAATTATTTCAAAAAAATCAATTAAAGAATCAAATCAAATATTTGAAATGATTTATTCAAACAGAATAATAAATCCAAAATTATATTCTGAAATTAAAGAAATTATAAATTCAAATGAAAAAATTGAAGAAACAATGAAAAGAATTTATTTAAATGAAAATGAAAATGAAAAAGATTTTATAATTGAAAGAAAAGAAAAACAATATAAATTTCCTAAATTAATATTAATAATGAGAAGTGAATTATATCGAGGAATGTTTTTATCTGTAACAAATGATACTTCAAATAAAGTTACAGATTATAGTGAATTAAGTAATAAATCATTTCAAATATTTGAATATTGGATTTATTCAAATAAAATTAAAGAAGAAATTCAAATTACAAAACAAATAATTAATGAAATTCAAATTGGAATTGATTATTTCCAATTAAATCAAACAAATCCAAATTTATTTGATTTATTAATTAATAAATTTAATAATCAAAATCAAAATCAAAATTAAAATCAAATTTAATATCAAAATCAAAATTAAAATTAAAAATCAAAATTAAAATTAAAATCAAAATTAAAATTAAAATTAAAATTACAATTAAAATCAAAATCAAAATCAAAATCAAAATTAAAATCAAAATTAAAATTAAAATTAAAATTAAAATCAAAATTAAAATTAAAATTAAAATTAAAATTAAAATCAAAATTAAAATTAAAATTAAAATTAAAATTAAAATCAAAATTAAAATTAAAATTAAATTTAAAATCAAAATCAAAATCAAAATCAAAATCAAAATCAAAATTAAAATTAAAATTAGAATTAAAATTAAAATTTTATTTTCATTTTTTCATTTTTTTCTTTTTCAAAAATGAATGATTGTTTATTTTTTGGTTTAAATTATTCACCAAAAATTATCAAAAATAAACCAAATAAAATAACAAAACCAATTCAATTTAAATTTGAAAATGAAAATGAAAATGAAAATGAAAATGAAAATGAAAAACAAATTAAACAAATTTCAACAGGAAATTTATCAACAATTTTCCTTTTTAAAAATGGAAAAGCAATAGAATACTTAAAAAATTCAAAACAAAATCCTGAAAAAATCCAAATTGAAGAAAATATTCAAAAAGTAACTGTTGGTGCTCTTAATGAAGCTATTTTAACAAAAGAAGGAAATGTATTTGCCAAAGGAATGAATATTAATTCAAAAAATCCAAATGAATTTATCAATATTTCATCATTAATTGAAGATACAAATGATAGAATAATTCAAGATATTGTTTCTGGAAGAAATTCAATTTACTTATTAACTTCAAATCAAAATGCTTATGGAATTGGTTCAAATGAATTTGGTCAACTTGGTTTTGATTCTGAAACACTTCCAAAAACACAAAAACCAATTTTAATGATGAAAAATGTTTTTAAAATATTTTCAGGAAATATTTCAAATTCTGTTTTTCTTTTAAATTCAAATCAAGAATTATTTGGATGCGGAAATAATGAACATGGTCAACTTGGATTAGGAGAATCAAGAAAAGAAGAAACAAAAATCCAAAAATTAACCAAAATCCAAAATATTCCAAAAGGCAAAATAATTGATATTAAATGCGGAAATTATCATTCAATAATGTTGATTGAAAATGAAAATGAAAATGAAAATGAAAATGAAAATGAAAATGAAAATGAAAATGAAAATGAAAATGAAAATGAAAATGAAAATGAAAATGAAAATCCAAAAAGAAAACTTTATTCATGTGGAGATTATCGATATAATGGACTTGGCAAAAATGAAAATGAAAATACTTATGAATTTACTGAAATTAAATCATCTTTATTTGAAAATGATGATAATATTCTTGATTTTTCTTGTGGACTCGATCACACTTTGATTTTAACAACCAAAATTAATAGGATTTGGAAATAATTATTTTGGTCATTTAGGAAATGGAGATACAAATTTCGAATTAATTCCAATTCAAATTGAACTTCCTAAATTAAGATTTAATGAAAATATTTCCAATTATCATCTTTCTTGTGGATATGATAATTCATTTTTTTATTATTCTCTTTCTTCTTTTTCCAATATTGAAGAAGATTTGATAAAATTATTTGAAAGAAAAGAATTTTGTGATATTTCATTTAAAACAGAAAATGGAGAAATAATTGAAGCTCATAAATTAATATTGAAATATAGATTAAATCAAAATCAAAATGAAATTGAAAAACTTCAAGAAATTATTTCAAATAAATCAATTAAAGAATCAAATCAAATATTTGAAATGATTTATTCAAACAATTCTAAAATAAATCCAAAATTATATTCTGAAATTAAAGAAATTATAAATTTAAATGAAAAAATTGAAGAAACAATTAAAAGAATTTATTTAAATGAAAATGAAAATGAAAAAGATTTTATTATTGAAAGAAAAGAAAAACAATATAAATTTCCTAAATTAATATTAATAATGAGAAGTGAATTATATCGAGGAATGTTTTTATCTGTAACAAATGATACTTCTAATAAAGTTACAGATTATAGTGAATTAAGTAATAAATCATTTCAAATATTTGAATATTGGATTTATTCAAATCAAATCAAAGATGGAATTCAAATTACACAAAAAATAATTAATGAAATTCAAATTGGAATTGATTATTTTCAATTAAATCAAACAAATCCAAATTTATTTGATTTATTAATTAACAAATTTAATAACCAAAATCAAATTCAAAATCAAATTCAAAATCAAAATCAAAATCAAAATCAAAATCAAAATCAAAATCAAAATCAAAATCAAAAACAAAATCAAAATCAAATTCAAAATCAAAAAAGGAAATGTTTAATTTGTTAAATTAATTTTTTGATAAAATTAAAATTGGAATTGATTATTTTCAATTAAATCAAACAAATCCAAATTTATTTGATTTATTAATTAACAAATTTAATAATCAAAATTCCAAAATTCATTTTTTTCATTTTTTTTCATTTTCAAAAATGAATGATTGTTTATTTTTTGGTCAAAATGAATATCCAAAACTTATTAAAAATGAAGAAGAAATAATAACAAAACCAATTCAATTTAAATTTGAAAATGAAAATGAAAATGAAAAACAAATTAAACAAATTTCATCAGGTTATTGTTCAACAATTTTCCTTTTTGAAAATGGAAAAGCAATAGAATATTTAAATGAAAAAAATCCAAATCAAAATCCTCAAAAAATCCAAATTGAAGAAAATATTCAAAAAGTAACTGTTGGAGGTGGTAATGAAGCTATTTTAACAAAAGAAGGAAATGTATTTGCCAAAGGAAGAGATATTAATCCAAATAATCCAAATGAATTTATCAATATTTCATCATTAATTGAAGATACAAATGATAGAATAATTAAAGATATTGTTTCTGGTCAAAGTTCAATTTATTTATTAACTTCAAATCAAAATGTTTATGGAATTGGTTCAAATGAATTTGGTCAACTTGGTTTTGATAATGAAACACTTGAAAAAACAGAAAAACCAATTTTAATGATGAAAAATGTTTCTAAAATATTTTCAGGAAATTATTCAAATTATGTTTTTCTTTTAAATTCAAATCAAGAATTATTTGTATGCGGATGGAATAATTATGGTCAAATTGGATTAGGAGAATCAAGAAAAGAAGAAACAAAAATCAAAAAATTAACTAAAATCCAAAATATTCCAAAAGGTAAAATAATTGATATTCAATCTGGATATTATCATTCAATAATATTGATTGAATTTAAAGCAAAAAGAAAACTTTATTCATGTGGAGATACTCTAAATAATGGACTTGGCAAAAATCAAAATACTTATGAATTTACTGAAATCAAATCATCTTTATTTGATAATGATTATATTCTTGAGATTTCTGTTGGAGATTCTCATACTTTGATTTTAACTTCCAAAGGAAAGCTTATTTCATTTGGAAGAAATCATTATGGTGAATTAGGAACTGGAGATCCAATTTATTTTCAACCAATTCCAATTCAAGTTGAACTTCCTGAATTAAGATTTAATGAAGATATTTCCAATTATCATCTTTCTTGTGGATATTACAAATCATTTCTTTATTATTCTCCTTTTCTTTCTCCTTTTTCCAATCTTGAAGAAGATTTGATAAAACTATTTCAAAGAAAAGAATTTTGTGATATTTCATTTAAAACCAGAAAATGGAGAAATAATTGAAGCTCATAAATTAATATTGAAATATAGATTAAATCAAAATGAAATTGAAAAACTTCAAGAAATTATTTCAAAAAAATCAATTAAAGAATCAAATCAAATATTTGAAATGATTTATTCAAACAGAATAACAAATCCAAAATTATATTCTGAAATTAAAGAAATTATAAATTCAAATGAAAAAATAGAAGAAACAATGAAAAGAATTTATTTAAATGAAAATGAAAAAGATTTTATAATTGAAAGAAAAGAAAAACAATATAAATTTCCAAAATTAATATTAATAATGAGAAGTGAATTATATCGAGGAATGTTTTTATCTGTAACAGAAGATAAACTTCTAATAAAGTTACAGATTATAGTGAATTAAGTGAAGAATCATTTCAAATATTTGAATATTGGATTTATTCAAATCAAAATTAAAGATGAAATTGAAATTACTCAAGAAATTATTAATGAAATTAAAATTGGAATTGATTATTTTCAATTAAATCAAACAAATCCAAATTTATTTGATTTATTAATTAAAAATTTAATAATCAAAATCAAATTCAAATTCAAAAAAGGAAATGTTTAATTTATTAAAGTTAAAATTAAAATTTAAAAATAAAAATTTGATCAAATTCCAAAATTATTTTTCATTTTTCATTTTTTTTCTTTTTTATTTTAAAAAAAGAAAATGATGAATCAAGTTTATGGAGCAATTTTAGACAATGACTTGGAATTTTTTAATTCAATTTCTTCCTTAAAACCAATAGAAACATTGGAGAAAGAGAACCAGTCATTTTTAAATTTCGCAGTTGAACAAAATTCATCTTTTGAGATGATCCAAAAACTTATTGAAAAAGAAACTAAAATTAATTGGAATGATGAAGTTGGATACAATGCTTTACATTTATGCTTTTTAAGCAATGCAAACCAAGAAATTGTTGAGTTATTAATTTCAAAAGGAGTTGATATCAATTCAAAAAATAATGAAAATGAAATTCCTTTACATATTGCTTTGAAAAATCAATATTCAAAAGAAATTATTGAATTATTAATTGCAAAAGGATCAGATATCAATTCAAAAAATAATCAAAATGAAATTCCTTTACATATTGCTTTGGAAAACATTGTGAAAGAAGAAATTATTGAATTATTAATTTCAAAAGGAGTTGATCTCAATTCAAAAAACAATCAAAATGAAATTCCTTTACATATTGCTTTGAAAAATCAATATTCAGAAGAAATTGTTAAGTTATTAATTGTAAAAGGATCGGATATCAATTCAAAAAATAATGAAAATGAAACACCTTTATACATTGCTTTGAGAAATCAATATTCAAAAGAAATTGTTGATTTATTAATTGTAAAAGGAGTTGATCTCAATTCAAAAAATAATGAAAATGAAATTTCGTTACATATTGCTTTAAAAAACATTGTGAAAAAAGAAATTATTGAATTATTAATTGCAAAAGGATCGGATGTCAATTCAAAAAACAATGAAAATGAAATTCCTTTACATATTGCTTTGAGAAATCAAAACACAAAAGAAATTATTGAGTTATTAATTGCAAAAGGATCGGATATCAATTCAAAAAACAATGAAAATGAAATTCCTTTACATATTGCTTTGAAACAAAATTATTCAGATGAAATTGTTGAGTTATTAATTGCAAAAGGATCAGATATCGATTCAAAAAACAATGAAAATGAAACACCTTTACATATTGCTTTGGAAAATGTTTTTAAACAAGAAATTGTTGAGATATTAATTCGCAAAGAATCCGAGGTCAATTCAAAAAATAAATGGAATGAAACACCTTTACATATTGCTTTTAAACACAAGCATCCACAAAAAATTATTGAAATGTTGATTGAAAAAGGATCTGAGGCTAATGCAAAAAACACATGGAACGAAACACCTTTACATATTGCATTGAAAAATCAATATTCAAATGGAATTGTGAAATTACTCATTTCAAAAGGATCTGATATCAATATCAAAAATAACCAAAATGAAACACCTTTACATATTGCTTTGAAACAAAAATTTTCAGATGAAATTGTTGAATTACTTATTCAGAAAATAACTGAAGTTAATACCACAACTCATTGGAATGAAGTACCTTTGCATCTTGCTTTGGAAAACAAATATCCAAAAGAAATTATACAATTATTGATTGAAAAAGGATCAGATCTCAATCTCAAAAACAAAATGAATCAAACACCTTTGCACTTTGCTTTAGAAAACAATCTATCAAAAGATATTATTGAATTAATGATTGCAAAAGGATCAGATCTCAATTCAAAAAATAATCAAAATGAAACTCCTTTACATATTGCTTTGGAACAAAAATGTTCATATGAAGTTATTCAATTATTGGTTGAAAAAGGATCTGGTATTCATTCCAAAAACAAAATGAATGAAACACCTTTGAATGTTGCTTTGAAAAAACAATCTTCATTTGAAGTTATCAAATTGTTGATTGAAAAAGGAGCTGATATTCATTACAGAAATTCGTTGAAACGAAATGAGATACCTTTAAATATTGCGTTGAGGAAAAAAAACTCAAATGAAATTATTAAATTATTAGTCGAAAAAGGATCTGATGTTAATTCCAAAAATTTTTACATAGAGACACCTTTAATCTTGGGATTAAAAAACAAGTATCCAAAGGAAATTATTGGATTAATCTCAAAAGGAACCGAGCTCAATTCAAAAGCCTTTTCGAGGCAAATACCCTTGCATTTTGCTTTACAAAATGGTGTATCAGCTGATATTATTGAGTTACTGATTGAAAAAGGATCTGATCTGAAATCCAAAAACAATCAAAATGAAAACCGCTTTAATGTCTGCTTTGAGGAACAAATTAAGCAAAGAAATTGTTGAATTACTAATTGACGAAGGATCGAATCTCAATTCAAAAACAATCAAAATAAAACTCCTTTACATTTTGCTTTGGAAAACAACTTAGCAGATGAAGTTATTGAACTACTAATTGAAAAAGGAGCAGATCTTCATTCAGTAAATGATGATAAAGAAACACCTTTGCATTTTGCTTTGAGGTTTCAACACCCAAAAGAAATTATAGAATTAATGATTGCAAAAGGATCAGATCTCAATTCAAAAAATATTGAAGACAAAACATCTTTGCATTTTGCGATTGAAAATAATTTATCAATGGAAATCATTGATTTGTTAGTTTCAAAAGGAGCTGGAATCAATATACAAAACTATAACGAGGAAATACCTTTACATATTGCTTTGCACAATGAATTATCAAATGAAGTTGTCAAATACTTAATTTCAAAAGGATCAGATATGAATTCGCGACAGTTTTTCAATGAGATTCCTTTGCATATTGCTTTGAAACATAATTTTTCAGATGAAATTATCCAATTAATGATTGAAAAAGGATCTAATCTCAATTCAAAAAATTCAACAAATCAAATTCCTTTACACATTGCTTTGGAAAATAAATACGTAATTGAAATTATTCAATTACTAATTGAAAAAGGATCTGATATCAATTCAAGAAACAATGAAAATGAATCACATTTGCATATTGCTTTGAGAAAAAAATCATCCTTTGAAGTTATTCAATTACTAATTTCAAAAGGATCTGATATCAATTCAAAAAACCATTGGAATCAAACACCATTACATATTGCTTTCGAAAAAAGATCATCAAACGAAGTGATTCATTTATTACTTTCCAAAGGAGCAGATATCAATTTAAGAACCAAAAGCAACGAAATAGCTTTGCATTTTGCTTTGAAAAAGCAATATTCCAATGAAATGATTTATACACTTATTGAAAAAGGATCTGATTTGAATATCAAAACTTATTGGAATGAAACACCTTTACATTTTGCTTTAAAAAACAATTATTCAAATGATATCAAAATTTTCTTCACTAAACACACCAGTATTTTTGATTTGAATGAGACAGAAATGACAAAAGAAATGGTTGAGTTATTTGTAAGAGTGCATTCATTCAACGATGATTTAAACAAATTCTTAAAATCAACCCAATTTTCCGATCTTCAAATAAAATGCAGTGATGGATCTCAAATCCCAGTTCATAAAGAAATTCTACTCATAAGATTTGATTTCAATCAATCACTTCTTTCAATATTTCTCAACATTTGCCGAAAAACACCCAAAGATATTGTCCAAATTGCACTCAATTTCCTTTATACAGGATTTGTTGATTTTGATAAATTTATTCAAAAAATTCAGGCAATGATTCAAAACAAAAAACTTGATCCAAATCAAAATTTCAAATTTGATATTAATGAAGATTTTTTTTCAGATGATTTCTCAAATCAAGAAAACCAAAATTTGCTTTATGAATTTTTTCAAGAAATGGAAATTGATTCAAACTGGATCAAAAAGAAAGAGGGATTAGATGGAATACTACAAGATTTTCAGAAATTATATCAACAGATTGAAACAAAAGATTTTAAATTAATTTGTGAAGAAAATGAGAAAGAAAAAGAAATCCTAATTCATAAATTGATATTAATAATAAGAAGTGAGTTATTCAAAGGAATGTTTGAATTAAATGTTCAAGATTCATCAAATCAAGTTCATGATTATTCAGGAAAATCGTTTGAAACATTAAATCAATTAATCTATTTTCTTTATCATGATGAATTTGATAAAACAAAAGAAATCAATGAAAAAATGAAAGAAGAATTTGAAGATGCCAAAGATTATTATCAATTAAATCAAAATTCAATAATTGATTTATTTTTAAAATGAATCCTTTTATTTTTATTTTTTTTTGAGAAATCAAAATAAAATTTTTTTTAAATGAAAAAAGTTTCAAGTTCTGTAATTTTAGGAGAAGAACCTGCTAAATAATCAAAAGCTTCTTCTGTGCCTGATGAAATACCTTTTGGGAGAGTATAAGAGTTTCCAAAAAACATACCATAAGGTTGAAGATTTTGAACTAATTTAATATCTCCTCCAAAAATTGGACCTCGATCATAAGCATATCTAATAGCATGTTGTTGACTACTTTTTCTCACAGGAAATTTTTGAGGTCGATCGTTTTTGGGATTTTTTATCGAGAAAAGAAAAGCTTTTGAATCAGCAGTCCATCTATCTTCTTTTCCTGAAATCCATCCAAATTGAGTAAATCCTCCAAAAATAAAATTATCTTTTGTTTGAATAATAATTAATGTTTTTCCTTTATCATCGCAAATATTATGCCATTTTTTATAATCAAATCCATCTCTTTTGGCTGAAAATCCTAACTTCATTTTGAAAAAGAAATTATCATCATTTATCCATTCTCTTAATTTATCAATATTCTCTTTTTCTTGAATTATGGATGATTTGAATTCCCGTCTTGGTTTGAAAATGTATGAATTTTCATTTTCATTTCCAATAAATTCTTGGAAGTTTTGTTTCATTTTTAGGATTTTGAAGTATTTGGAAATAAATTAATTTTTGTGAAATTTGAATTGGAATTAAATCTTCTTTTAAAATATCTTCGAGTTCTTGTTTTGAGAAATCAATAAATCTGATTTTATGAATAATATTTGAAATTTGATCTTGAAATTTTTCTTTTTCTTTTTTTTTGAGTTTTTGATTATCTTTTTCTTGATTAATATTTGATTTATGTTTTCCCCATTTTATTATTGATTGAAATAGTTCAAATTCACTTATTGGAATTTCATAATTTAATAAAATAAAATTTAAATGATTTTCTTCAAGTTCAAGAAAAAATGGAGTTTTGATAAATTTATCAAAATTTTCAGAAATAAATTGATAACAAGAATCCAATAATTGATTTAAGTTCATTGTTTCAGATAATTTAAGAATATCAACAATAGTTTCAATTTGTAAATGCTTTTTGATAAAATTTGAAGAAATTTCAATTAATTCATCAATTAAATATTTTGATGAAAAAATTAAAATTTGAATTGCATTTTCTAAATTAATTTCAATTTTTCCTGAATAAAAATAATTTAAAATTGAAGATAGAATTGGACTTGAAACATCTTTTAGAATCATTTTATTTTCTTGAAATTCTTTCATTTTAGATTTGAAAAGAGTTTTAAAATAATAACTTCTTGAAGAAAGAATTGATTTATGAGTTTTAAATGAAACTTGATTTTGTTCACAAATTATTTCAAAATCAAAATAACTTTCATCTTCATTTTCATTTTGATTTTGATTTTGAAATAAATTTTTTAAATCATTTGAAAGTTTTTCTAAATTTGAATAAGTTTCCATTTATTTGAAATGAAAAAATGAAAAAATGAAAAAAATGAAAAAAAAAATTTTTTTAAATAAAAAAAGTTTCAAGTTCTTCAATTTCAAATGAAGAAGAACCAGCTAAATAATTTTTGGATTCATTTGTTTTATATTTAATATCATTAGGTAAATTATAAGTATGTCCAAAATTTGAATCACCTTTTTGTAAATTAAAATTAAAACAAAAATCATGACTTTTATAAAGATTTTCTCCTCCAAAATTTGAATCACCTTGTTGTAAATTAAAATTAAAATAAAGATAACTTTTATAAGGATTTTCTCCTCCAAAATTTGGACCAAAATGTTGATTATAATAAATTGCATAATCTTTTCTTTTTTGTTTAATTTTAAATCTCTCAGGTTTTCTATCATTCTTATCATTTCTTAAGGAGAAAATAAATGCATTTGGATCTGAAATATATCCATTATTTCCATAATTATCTGACCATTTTGATTCATCATTTGTAAATCCAATTGAAGTAAATCCTCCAAAAATAAAATTATTTTTGGATTTAATAATAACTAATGTTTTTCCTTTATTATCACAAATTGAATGCCATTTTTCACAATCAATTCCTTCTTTTTTTGTTGAATATCCTAACTTCATTTTTAAAAAGAAATTATCATCATTTATCCATTCTCTTAATTTATCAATATGCTCTTTTTCTTGAATTATGGATGATTTGAATCTTGATTGGAAAATGAATGAATTTTCATTTTGATTTTCTTTTTGAATAAATTCTTGAAAATTTGTTTCATTTTCATTTTCTTGAAGTTTTTGGAAATAAATTAATTTTTGTGAAATTTGATTTGGAATTAAATCTTCTTTCAAAGTATCTTTAAGTTCTTGTTTTGTGAAATCAATAAATCTGATTTTATTAATAATATTTGAAATTTGATTTTGAAATTTTTCTTTTTCTTCTTTTTCTAATTCTTTTTCTTGATTAATATTTGATTTATGTTTTCCCCATTTTATTATTGATTGAAATAGTTCAAATTCATTTATTGGAATAATATCATCATTTAATAAAATAAAATTTAAATGATTTTCTTCAAGTTCAAGAAAAAATGAAGTTTTGATAAATTTATCAAGATTTTCAAAAATAAATTGATAAGCAAAGAATCCAATAATTGATTTAAGTTCATTGTTTCAGATATTTTAAGAATATCAACAATAGTTTCAAATTGTAAATTGTTTTTGATAAAATTTAAAGAAATTTCAATTAATTCATCAATTAAATATTTTGATGAAAAAATTAAAATTTCAACAACATTTTCTAAATTAATTTCAATTTTTCCTGAATAAAAATAATTTAAAATTGAAGATAGAATTGAACTTGAAACATCTTTTAGAATCATTTTATTTTCTTGATATTCTTTCATTTTGGATTTGAAAAGAGTTTTAAAATAATAACTTCTTGAAGAAAGAATTGATTTATGAGTTTTAAATGAAAGTTTGATTTTGTTCACAAATTATTTCAAAATCAAAATAACTTTCATTTTCATTTTCATTTTGATTTTGATTTTGAAATAAATTTTTTAAATCATTTGAAAGTTTTTCTAAATTTGAATAAGTTTCCATTTTTTATTTGAAATGAAAAAAATGAAAAAATGAAAAAATCAAAAAAATAAAATTTTTTAAATGAAAAAAGTTTCAAGTTCTTCAATTTCAAATGAAGAAGAACCTGCTAAATAATTTTTGGGTTCATTTGTTTTGTATTTAATATCATTAGATAAATTATAAGTATGTCCAAAATTTGAATCACCTTGTTTTAAATTAGAATTAAAACAAAAATCATGACTTTTACCTTGTTGTAAATTAAAATTAAAATAAAGATAACTTTTATAAGGATTTTCTCCTCCAAAATTTGGACCAAAATGTTGATTATAAGAAATTGCATAATCTTTTCTTTTTTGTTTAATTTTAAATCTCTCAGGTTTTCGATCATTCTTATCATTTCTTAAGGAGAAAATAAATGCATGTGGATCTGAAATATATCCATCATTTCCATAAATACGTGACCATTTTGATTCATCACTTATCCATCCAACTGAAGTAAATCCTCCAAAAATAAAATTATCTTTGGATTTAATAACAACTAATGTTTTTCCTTTATTATCACAAATTGAATGCCATTTTTTACAATCAATTCCTTCTTTTTTTGTTGAATATCTTAACTTCATTTTTAAAAAGAAATTATCATCATTTATCCATTCTCTTAATTTATCAATATGGTCTTTTTCTTGAATTATGGATGATTTGAATCTTGTTTTGAAAATGTATGAATTTTCATTTTGAAATTCTTTTTCAATAAATTCTTGAAAATTTGTTTCATTTTTGTGATTTTGAAATATTTGGAATTGAATTAATTTTTCTGAAATTTGACTTGGAATTAAATCTTCTTTCAAAGTATCTTTAAGTTCTTGTTTTGTGAAATCAATAAATCTGATTTTATTAATAATATTTGAAATTTGATTTTGAAATTTTTCTTTTTCTTCTTTTTCAATATTTTGATTTTCTTTTTCTTGATTAATATTTGATTTATGTTTTCCCCATTTTATTATTGATTGGAATAGTTCAAATTCATTTATTGGAATAATATCATTTAATAAAATAAAATTTAAATGATTTTCTTCAAGTTCAAAAAAAAATGGAGTTTTGATAAATTTATCAAGATTTTCAGAAATAAATTGATAACAAGAATTTAATAATTGATTTAAGTTCATTGTTTCAGATAATTTAAGAATATCAATAATAGTTTCAAATTGTAGATTCTTTTTGATAAAATTTGAAGAAATTTCAATTAATTCATCAATTAAATATTTTGATGAAAAAATTAAAATTTGAATTGCATTTTCTAAATTAATTTCAATTTTTCCTGAATAAAAATAATTTAAAATTGAAGATAGAATTGAACTTGAAACATCTTTTAGAATCATTTTATTTTCTTGATATTCTTTCATTTTAGATTTAAAAAGAGTTTTAAAATAATAACTTCTTGAAGAAAGAATTGATTTATGAGTTTTAAATGAAACTTGATTTTGTTCACAAATTATTTCAAAATCAAAATAACTTTCTTCTTCATTTTCATTTTCATTTTGATTTTGAAATAAATTTTTTAAATCATTTGAAAGTTTTTCTAAATTTGAATAAGTTTCCATTTTTTATTTAAAATGAAAAAAATGAAAAAATAAAAATCATTTTTTTCTTTTTTTCTTTTTTTCTTTTTCTGTTTTTGTTGTATTTTTTTTACTTAAATGGCTCAAACTTATGATTATGATTATCTTCTTAAAATTTTATTAGTTGGGGATATTGGTAAAAAATGATTAAAAATACATAAAAAAAAATTGAAAAAAATTTTTAATTGAAAAAATTTTTTTAAATAAAAATAGCTGTTGGAAAAAGTAGTTTATTATTAAGATTTGCAGTAAAAATAATAATTATTATAAATTTTTCTTTTTAAATAATTTTTTATTATTTAATTTAACAAAAAAAAGGATGATAGATTTCAAGACAGTTATAATCCAACAATTGGAGTTGATTTTGTAAGAAAATTCAAATTAATTATTATTATTATTATTTTTGTTTAATTTTGTTTTTTATTAGAAAATTAAAACAATAGAAAAAGATGGTCAAAAAATTAAACTTCAAATTGTAAACAAATTCTTTTTAACTTTTAATGATTTAATTGGATTTTTTTCCATTCTCAAATTTATAAACGAATTTACAAATGAATTTACAAATGAATTTACAAATGAATTTACAAATGAATTTACAAATGAATTTACAAATGAATTTACAAATGAATTTACAAATGAATTTACAAATGAATTTACAAATGAATTTACAAATGAATTTACAAATGAATTTACAAATGAATTTACAAATGAATTTACAAATGAATTTATAAATAATTTTATATTTAATTTTATAATTAATTTTATAAATATTTTAATTTTATATTTAATTAATTTTTTATAAATAATTTTATATTTAATTTTTATAAATTTTTATAATTAATTTATATTTAATTTTATAAATAATTTTATATATAATTTTATAAATAATTTTATATATAATTTTTATAAATAATTTTATATATAATTTTATATATAATTTTATATATAAATAATTTTTATATATAATTTTATATATAATTTTATATATAATTTTATAAATAATTTTATATAAATTTTTATATAAATTTTATATATAATTTTATAAATAATTTTATATTTAATTTTATAAATAATTTTATATATAATTTTATAAATAATTTTATAAATAATTTTATAAATAATTTTATAAATAATTTTATATTTAATTTTATAAATAATTTTATATTTAATTTTATATATAATTTTATAAATAATTTTTATAAATAATTTTATAAATAATTTTTATAAATAATTTTATAATTTTATAAAATAATTTTATAATTAATTTTATAAATAATTTTATATATAATTTTATAATTAATTTTATAAATAATTTTATATTTATATATAATTTTATATAATTTTATATATAATTTTATAAATAATTTTATATTTAATTTTATTAATAATTTTATATAATAATTTTATATATTTAATTTTATATATTTAATTTTTATAAATAATTTTATAAATAATTTTATAAATAATTTTATATAAATTTTTTTATAATAATTTTTATATAAATAATTTTTATATATATGATTTTATATATAATTTTATAAATAATTTTATAAATAATTTTATAAAAATTTAATTTTATAAATAATTTTATAAATAATTTTATAAACAATTTTATATATAATTTTATAAATAATTTTATATATAATTTTATAATTAATTTTATAAATAATTTTATATTTAATTTTATATATAATTTTATAAATAATTTTATATTTAATTTTATTAATAATTTTATAAATAATTTTATTAATATTTTAATTTTTTATATTTAATTTTATAAATAATTTTATAAATAATTTTTATAAATAATTTTATATTTAATTTTATATAATTAATTTTATATTTTTTTATAAATTTAATTTTATAAATAATTTTATTAATAATTTTATATTTAATTTTATATTTAATTTTATATTTAATTTTATATTTAATTTTATATTTAATTTTATATATAATTTTATATATAATTTTATAAATAATTTTATAAATAATTTTATAAATAATTTTATATATAATTTTATAATTAATTTTATAATTAATTTTATAAATAATTTTATAAATAATTTTATATATAATTTTATAAATAATTTTATATTTTATAAATAATTTTATAAATAATTTTATAATTAATTTTATAAATAATTTTATAAATAATTTTTTTAAATTAATTTTATAAATAATTTTATAAATAATTTTATAGTGGGATACTGCTGGACAAGAAAGATTTAAAACAATAACATCAAGTTATTATCGGTAAAAATTTTTTATTCCACTTTTTTTTTTAATTAATTTGAATTAATTTTTTTTAGAGGAGCAAAAGGTGTAATTATTGTTTATGATGTTACTAATCCACAATCTTTTGAAAATATTGGACATTGGATAAATGAAGTTGAAACAAATGCAGAATCAGAAGTAATAAAAATGATTGTTGGAAATAAATGTGATCTTGAAAATCAAAAAATGGTTAAAACAGAAATTGCACAAAATTTTTCTAATCAAACAGAAATTCCTTTTCTTGAAACAAGTGCAAAAAATTCTACTAATGTTGAAAATGCTTTTGTTCTTCTTGCTTCTACAATTTTAAAAAAATTTAAACTTAAAAATTGGAGACAACAAGAACCTCAAATTAAAATTGATTCTCCAAATGAACCTCCACAAAAAAAAAAGAAATGTTGTTGAAAAGAAAATATTAATTTTTATTTGCTTTTTTTTTTTTTGATTTATCCAAAAAAAGAATAAATTCCAAATTTTTTATTTGCTTTTTTTTTATTTTATTTTTTTATTTTGGATTGAATTGTTTATTTGCTTTTTTGTTTTGAATTTGATTAAAAGAAAAAAAAGAAAAAAAAAGAAAAATTGAATTGAATTGAAAAATCAAAAAAAGAAG
This sequence comes from Anaeramoeba ignava, assembly GCA_028826165.1. Taxonomy (NCBI): domain Eukaryota; family Anaeramoebidae; genus Anaeramoeba; species Anaeramoeba ignava. The sequence continues at coordinate 65,732 of JAPDFW010000129.1, read as the reverse complement.
AATGAATTTTTTTTTGATTAAATTGTTTTAATCTTTAAGTCCAGCATTTTTCTTAAAACTATCAATCATTTGATCTTCAGCTACCGTCTAAAAATAAATAAATTAATTTAATTTAATTAATTTAATTTAATAATTAATTTAATATAAAAATTAACCTCCATTTTTTTTCTTCCTTGAAGTGCTTTTTTTGTAATATATTCTGTTGCTTGAACTAATTTTTGATCAATATCTTTTGATCTTTTATCAAGGAAAGGTTCAACAACATGCTTTATTTAATAAAAAAATATTTATATAAAATTATTTTGCAATAAAATTATTTAATAAAATTTTACTTTCCAAAGTAATTGAGATCCCTAATTAAAATTAAAATTAAAATTAAATAAATTAAAATTAAAATTAAAATTAAAATTAAAATTAAAATTAAAATTAAAATTAAAATTAAAATTAAAATTAAAATTAAAATTAAAAATTAAAATTAAAAATTAAAATTAAAATTAAAATTAAAATTAAAATTAAAATTAAAAATTAAAAATTAAAATTAAAATTAAAATTAAAATTAAATAAAATTAAAATTAAAATTAAAATTAAAATTAAAATTAAAATTAAAATTAAAATTAAAATTAAAATTAAAATTAAAATTAAAATTAAAATTAAAATTAAAATTAAAAATTAAAATTAAAATTAAAATTAAAATTAAAATTAAAAATTAATTAAAAATTATTAAAATTAAAATTAAAATTAAAATTAAAATTAAATTAAAATTAAAAATTAAATAAATTAAAATTAAAATTAAAATTAAAATTAAAATTAAAATTAAAATTAAAATAAAATTAAATTAAAAAACAATTTTCCTTTTAAAATTAAAACCAAAAATTAAAATTTTCCTTTAAAATTGTAAAAGAAATTAAAATTAAAAAATTAAAATTATTTCCTCTCTAAATTTTAAATTAATTTTTAAATACAGTTCATAATATAAAGGAATCCAATTAACCACTATTTTAATTTTTAAAAATAATAAAAATTTTTTAATTTAAAATTTAAATTTTTAAAATAAAAAAAAATAAAAGAAATATTTGCAAACAATAATCAGCAAAAAATTCAAAAAAGGTAAAGAAGGCACTATAAAGAAAATAATTGAAGAAGAATAAGAATGAAATATTTAAAAAAATTATAATTTAATTGATAATTTATTTTTTACGTTATTGTCCAATCTAAAAAAATTATTAAAAATTAAAATTAAAAATTAAAATTAAAATTAAAATTTAATTAAAATTTTTTACAAATCTATCAAAAAAAATTTAAAATTAAAAATTAAAATTAACAATAAAGAATTAAAAATAATTTACAAGCTAAAAAAAAGGAAAATTAAAATTAAAATTAAAATTTAAAAATTAAAATTTAAAATTTAAAATCAAACCCACTAAATAAAAATAAAAATAAAAATAAAAATAAAAATTAAAATTTAATTGAAAAAATTTAATTATAATTTTTGTTATACTTCTGTATCATCTCCTTTATCAGGTGTTTTAACTGCTTTATAAGATCTGTAAGATGGAAAAAGAAAAGCAATAATAATACTAAGTCCTTTACTTGCGTGATAACCAATAACCATAATTAGAAATTAATAAAATTATTTTTTTTTTAAAAAAGAGAAAAAAAAAATGAAAAAAAAATTTTTCTCCTTTTTTAATTTTCATTTTTTTTTTTAAATTTAAAAAATTAAAAAATGAATGAAGAAACAATTATTCCTTATTCAATTCCAAAAGAACAAAATACTTTAATGATTCAATCATATCTTTCATTTGGAATTTTATTGTATAAACAAAAAAAATATGAAAAAGCAATTCAATTTTTTCAAAAAGCAATTAAATTTGCAAAAAATTCAACGGAAGCTGTCAATCCGTTATTTCATCTTGCAGTGATTTATTATAAACAAAGGAAATATGAAAAAGCAATTCAGCACTTTTTCAACTTGTTGAATCTTGATGAAACATTTTATAAAAGTTATTTTTATCTTGGATTGATTTTCGCAGAAAAAAAACAATATGATATTGCAATTGAATATTTAAAGAAAGCACTTTTAATTGAACCAAATTGTGAAGAAATACATTATTTTTTGGGAACTATTTATTACCATCTGGATAAGTCATATCTTACCAAAGCAATGGCCCAATTTAAATTTGTGGCGAGGAATTCGCAAAATCAAAAGCACAGATTTATATCTTCTCATATTCTTGGCGATATTTATTTTCGCGAAAAAAATTATCAACTTGCAATTAGTTTTTTATCAATCGCAATTTCAATTTCGATTGAAAATGAAAATGAAAACGAAAATCCGTTTCTTCTTTTGAAATTTGCATTGTGTTTGTTTTATGACAAACAGTTTAAAAAATCAGTCAAAATGTTCCAAAAATATATTGAAAAAACAAAGGATGTTGATTTCCAAATTTATTATAATCTTGCAGTTGCATTGAAAAAAATCCATCAATTCAAAGAATCAGAAAAATATTTCAAACTTGTTTTGTCTCAAAATAAACTTGTTTATGAATGCAATTACCACTTGTCAGAAATATGTTTTGATCAAGAAAAATACGACAAAGCAAGCAAGTATCTCACAAAGGTGCTTGAAATCAACCAGGAATCAATACCGGGGTTGTTTCTTCTTGGATTGAATTTTAATCGCATGAATAGTTTGGAGCAATCATCGCGATGTTTCAATAAAATTTTAAAAATCAACCCAAATTTCATCGATGCTCGATTCCAATTGGGTTTGATTTCCAAAAGGAAAAGTCAAGTGATTGAGGCGCTCCAAATCTTCCACGAAATCGTGAAAAAAGACCCCAAATTTGTGGACGCCTATATTTGCATTGGAAATTTCTACAATCTCCAAACAAGATTCCAAAAAGCACGCCAAAATATCATGCGTTTGATTCAAAACAGCCCCTCTCCGTTGCACGACTGCAAGTACATTATTAAGTCGAAATACTTCGGGATTTCTCCCGCGTTGTTTGCATTCAAACAACAGATTGGAGCCGGTCCAATTTCGATTATTTTCAAAGAGAAAATTGACAATCAAGAATATTTTGTCAAAAGAATAGAGATTGAAAAATTGCTCATGTTTCTCAATGAAAAGCAAGACATCCACAATCAGTTGGCAGATATATTTTCAGTAATGCAAGTCATTGAAAAGGATAACCTTGTTTTTTATGAAGGATATTATTTTAAAGGTCCTTTTTTATTTTTAACAATGAAAAACTTCCCCGAAGGAAGTCTGCAAGATTATGTCATTCAAAATCACGAAATTCCTGAGAATATTCAAATCAAGCTCGCTTCCAAAATTGCCGTCTCATTACGTTCTCTTCATTCCTCTGAAACTTGCCATAAAAACTTCAAGCCAACAAATATATTGATTCAATCAAATGCGGAAAAAATTTTTATTTGTGATTTTGAAATTCCTCAATTTATCAATAATGAGAAATACTTGCTTGAAATGTCCCCTAATTTTTCACCTCCAGAAGTATTTCTTCATCAAGAATATTCAAAAGACTCCGATATTTATTCACTTGGTTGTATCTTATTTTATTTGGGAACTCGAAAACTCCCTTTTTTTGGATCAACTTCAGATCAAATTTCAAATTATCTTCTTTCTGAAAATAAGTTTCCTGTTCTTCCAAATGACCATCCTTTTTATAGTATTGTGAATAAATGTTGTGTTTTAAATAGAAAAGAAAGACCCAGTTTAAATCAAATTATTTCTGATTTGGATGGAATTTTAGTTCAACGTGGTTTAATTTAAATTAACTTTCCAAATTAAATTTTTTAATTAAAATTTTCAATTAAAGCTTTGTTTCTTTTTTTTTTTAATAATAAATTAGTTTTCCTATTTTCATTTTTTTCATTTTAAATAAAAATGGAAACTTATTCAAATTTAGAAAAACTTTCAAATGATTTAAAAAATTTATTTCAAAATCAAAAAGAAAATGAAAATGAAAATGAAAGTTATTTTGATTTTGAAATAATTTGTGAACAAAATCAAACTTCATTTAAAACTCATAAATCAATTCTTTCTTCAAGAAGTTATTATTTTAAAACTCTTTTTAAATCTAAAATGAAAGAATATCAAGAAAATAAAATGATTCTAAAAGATGTTTCAAGTTCAATTCTATCTTCAATTTTAAATTATTTTTATTCAGGAAAAATTGAAATTAATTTAGAAAATGCAATTCAAATTTTAATTTTTTCATCAAAATATTTAATTGATGAATTAATTGAAATTTCTTCAAATTTTATCAAAAACAATCTACAATTTGAAACTATTGTTGATATTCTTAAATTATCTGAAACAATGAACTTAAATCAATTACTGGATTCTTGTTATCAATTTATTTTTGAAAATTTTGATAAATTTATTAAAACTCCATTTTTTCTTGAACTTGAAGAAAATCATTTAAATTCAATTTTATTAAATGATAAAATTCCAATAAGTGAATTTGAACTATTCCAATCAATAATAAAATGGGGAAAACATAAATCAAATATTAATCAAGAAAAAGAATTAGAAAAAGAAGAAAAAGAAAAATTTCAAAATCAAATTTCAAATATTATTCATAAAATTAGATTTATTGATTTTTCAAAACAAGAACTTAAAGATACTTTGAAAGAAGATTTAATTCCAATTCAAATTTCACAAAAATTAATTTATTTCCAAAAACTTCAAGAAAATGAAACAAATTTTCAAGAATTTATTCAAAAAGAATTTCAAAATGAAAATTCATACATTTTCAAATCAAGATTCAAATCATCCATAATTCAAGAAAAAGAACATTTTGATAAATTAAGAGAATGGATAAATGATGATAAATTCTTTTTCAAAATGAAGTTAGGATATTCAACAAAAAAAGAAGGAATTGATTGTGAAAAATGGCATTCAATTTGTGATAATTTCAAAGATAATTATATTTTTGGAGGATTTACTTCAATTGGATTTATAAATGATGAATCAAAATGGTCACATAATTATGGAAATAGTGGATATATTTCAGATCCAAATGCATTTATTTTCTCCTTAAGAAATGATAAGAATGATAGAAAACCTGAGATATTTAAAATTAAACAAGGAAGAGAAAAATTTGCAATTTATTCTAATCAACATTTTGGTCCAAATTTTGGAGGAGGAAATCTTTATAAAAGTCATGATTTTTGTTTTAATTCTAATTTAAAACAAGGTGATTCAAATTTTGGATATACTTATAATTTACCTAATGGAATTGAATATAAAACAAATGAATCTAAAAGTTATTTAGCTGGTTCTTCTTCATTTGAAATTGAAGAACTTGAAACTTTTTTTATTTAAAAAAATTTATTTTTCATTTTTTCATTTTTTTCATTTTTTTCATTTTAAATATAAAATGGAAACTTATTCAAATTTAGAAAAACTTTCAAATGATTTAAAAAATTTATTTCAAAATCAAAATGAAGAAGAAAGTTATTTTGATTTTGAAATAATTTGTGAACAAAATCAAACTTCATTTAAAACTCATAAATCAATTCTTTCATCAAGAAGTTAATATTTTAAATCTCTTTTTAAATCCAAAATGAAAGAATATCAAGAAAATAAATGATTCTAAAAGATGTTTCAAGTTCAATTCTATCTTCAATTTTAAATTATTTTTATTCAGGAAAAATTAAAATTAATTTAGAAAATGCAATTCAAATTTTAATTTTTTCATCAAAATATTTAATTGATGAATTAATTGGAATTTCTTTAAATTTTATCAAAAATCATTTACAAATTGAAACTATTGTTGATATTCTTAAATTATCTGAAACAATGAACTTAAATAAATTATTAAACTCTTCCTATAAATTTATTTTTGAAAATTTTGATAAATTTATTAAAACTCCATTTTTTCTTGAACTTGAAGAAAATCATTTAAATTCAATTTTATCAAATTATGAAATTTCAATAGATGAATTTGAACTATTTCAATCAATAATAAAATGGGGAAAACATAAATCAAATATTAATCAAGAAAAAGATAATCAAAAACTCAAAAAAGAAGAAAAAGAAAAATTACAAGATCAAATTTCAAATGTTATTGATAAAATCAGATTTATTGATTTCACAAAACAAGAACTTAAAGATATTTTGAAAGAAGATTTAATTCCAGAACAAATTTCACAAAAATTAATTCAATTCCAAAAACTTCAAGAAAATGAAAATGAATTAAATCAATTTATTGAAAAAGAGTTAAAAGATTTTATTGAAAAAGAAAATGGAAATGAAAATTCATTCATTTTCAAACCAAAAATTGGTTTAAATTGTTCAACAATAATACAAGAAAAAGAGCATTTCAATAAAATAAGAGAATGGATAAATGATGATAAATTCTTTTCCAAAATGAGATTAGGATTTTCAACACAAAGAGATGGATTTAATTGTTTCAAATGGCATGATATTTGTGATGATCAAGGAAAAACATTAGTTATTATTAAAACAAAAGATAATTTTATTTTTGGAGGATTTACTTCAGTTGGATTTATAAGCAATGATGTATATTGGAGTAAAATTTTTGGAGAATCTGGATATATTGAAGATGAAAATGCATTTCTTTTTTCATTAAGAAATGATAAGAATGATCGAAAACCAGAGAAATTTCCTGTTATATACTTAAAACATAGAACTGCTCTTTTTTATCAAGATGATATTGGTCCAACTTTTGGAAAATTTTCTTCTGATCTTTTTTTGGATGAAAAATTAAAAACTGGAGGAACAAATTTTGGTAGGAGTTACGATCTTCCTTATGGAATTAAATATGGAACAAATGAAGCTAAAAGTTATTTAGCTGGTTCTTATGATAAATGGGAAGTTGATGAACTTGAAACTTTTTTCATTTAAAATTTTATTTTTTCATTTTTTCATTTTTCATTTTTTTCATTTTAATTTAAAAATGGAAACTTATTCAAATTTAGAAAAACTTTCAAATGATTTAAAAAATTTATTTCAAAATCAAAATCAAAATGAAAATGAAAATGAAGATGAAAGTTATTTTGATTTTGAAATAATTTGTGAACAAAATCAAATTTCATTTAAAACTCATAAATCAATTCTTTCTTCAAGAAGTTATTATTTTAAAACTCTTTTTAAATCTAAAATGAAAGAATATCAAGAAAATAAATTAATTCTAAAAGATGTTTCAAGTTCAATTCTATCTTCAATTTTAAATTATTTTTATTCAGGAAAAATTGAAATTAATTTAGAAAATGCAATTCAAATTTTAATTTTTTCATCAAAATATTTAATTGATGAATTAATTGAAATTTCTTCAAATTTTATCAAAAAGAATCTACAAATTGAAAGTATTGTTGATATTCTTAAAATATCTGAAACAATGAATTTAAATCAATTATTGTATTTTGCTTATCAATTTATTTCTGAAAATTTTGATAAATTTATTAAAACTCCATTTTTTTTTGAACTTGAAGAAAATCATTTAAATTCAATATTATCAAATGATAAAATTCCAATAAATGAATTTGAACTATTTCAATCAATAATAAAATGGGGAAAACATAAATCAAATATTAATCAAGAAAAAGATAATCAAAAACTCAAAAAAAAAGAAAAAGAAAAATTTCAAGATCAAATTTCAAATATTATTCATAAAATCAGATTTATTGATTTCACAAAACAAGAACTTGAAGATACTTTGAAAGAAGATTTAATTCCAGATCAAATTTCACAAAAATTAATTTATTTCCAAATAATTCAAGAAAATGAAAATAAATTGAAAGAATTTATTCAATTTATTCAAAAAGAAAATGGAAATTCATTCATTTTCAAAACAAGATTCAAATTAGATTCAGAGATTATTCAAGTTAATGAATATGCTGATAAATTAAGAGAATGGATAAATGATAATGAATTCTTTTTCAAAATGGAAAAAAGATATTCAACAAAAAGAGAAGGAATTGATTGTAAAAAATGGCATTCAATTTGTGATAATAAAGGAAAAACATTAGTTATTATTAAATCCAAAGATAATTTTATTTTTGGAGGATTTACTTCAATTGGATTTACAAATGATAAATCAAAATGGTCAGATAATTATGGAAATAATGGTTATATTTCAGATCCAAATGCATTTATTTTCTCCTTAAGAAATGATAAGAATGATAGAAAACCTGAGATATTTAAAATTAAATCAAATTTCGAAGATTATGCAATTTATTATAATCAACATTTTGGTCCAAATTTTGGAGGAGAAAATATTTATAAAAGTCATGATTTTTGTTTTAATTCTAATTTAAAACAAGGTGATTCAAATTTTGGACATACTTATAATTTACCTAATGATATTAAATATAAAACAAATGAAGCTAAAAGTTATTTAGCTGGTTCTTCTTCATTTGAAGTTGAAGAACTTGAAACTTTTTTTATTTAAAAAAAATTTTATTTTTCATTTTTCATTTTTCATTTTTCATTTTTTTCATTTTAAATAAAAAATGGAAACTTATTCAAATTTAGAAAAACTTTCAAATGATTTAAAAAATTTATTTCAAAATCAAAATCAAAAAGAAAATGAAGAAGAAAGTTATTTTGATTTTGAAATAATTTGTGAACAAAATCAAAATTTCATTTAAAACTCATAAATCAATTCTTTCTTCAAGAAGTTATTATTTTAAAACTCTTTTTAAATCAAAAACAAAAGAATTTCAAGAAAATAATAAATTAATTCTAAAAGATGTTTCAAGTTCAATTCTATCTTCAATTTTAAATTATTTTTATTCAGGAAAAATTAAAATTAATTTAGAAAATGCAATTGAAATTTTAATTTTTTCATCAAAATATTTAATTGATGAATTAATTGGAATTTCTTCAAATTTTATCAAAAACCATTTACAAATTGAAACTATTGTTGATATTCTTAAATTATCTGAAACAATGAACTTAAATCAATTATTGGATTCTTGTTATCAATTTATTTTTGAAAATCTTGATAAATTTATTAAAACTCCATTTTTTCTTGAACTTGAAGAAAATCATTTAAATTCAATTTTATCACGTCATGATGTTGAAACAAATGAATTTGAACTATTTCAATCAATAATAAAATGGGGAAAACATAAATCAAATATTAATCAAGAAAAAAGAATTGAAAAACTCAATAAGAAAAAGAAAAATTACAAGATCAAATTTCAAATATTATTGATAAAATTAGATTTATTGATTACTCAAAACAAGAACTTAAAGATATTTTGAAACAAAATTTAATTCCAAAACAAATTTCACAAAAATTAATTCAATTCCAAAAACTTCAAGAAAATGAAAACGAATTGAAAGAATTTATTCAAAATGAATTTCAAAATGAAAATTCATTCATTTTCCAATCAAGAATAAGATTTAAATCAAAAATTATCAAAGAATTAATTCATTTTAAGAAAATAAAAGAATGGATAAATGATAATGAATTCTTTTTCAAAATGCAAAAAGGATATTCAACAAAAAAAGATGGAATTAATTATGAAAAATGGCATGATATTTGTGATAATCAAGGAAAAACATTAGTTATTATCAAATCCAACAAGAATTTTATTTTTGGAGGATTTACTTCAATTGGATGGATAAGTGATGAATCAAAATGGACGAATTATACAGGAGTTGATGGATATATTTCAGATCCAAATGCATTTATTTTTCTCATTAAGTAATGATAAGAATGATAGAGAACCTGAAAAGTTTACAATCAAACAAGGAAAAGAAAAATTTGCACTTTATTATCATCCTGATTGTGGACCATGTTTTGGAAAAGATGATATTTCTTTGGATCATTTCTTAAACAATTTTTCAAATTTTGGTCTTTGTTACAATTTACCTAATGGAATTCAATACAGATCAAATGAAGCTAAAAGTTATTTAGCAGGTTCTTTTGATTATTGGGAAGTTGAAGAACTTGAAACTTTTTTCATTTAAAAAAATTCTTTCATTTTTTCAAATTTTCTTTTTCTTTTTCAAATTTTTTTTCATTTTTTTTCATTTTTTTTCTTTTCAAAAATTTTCCAATAACAAGAAATGAGCGATTTAGCACAACTTAATAAAACATTTCAATCATTAAAAAAGTTAAAAAAAAATTTATTAAAAATTTTAAAAAAAAAAATTTAAATTAAAAATAAAAAAAATCGATTTAAAAATTTAATTAAAATTCATCCATTAAAAAACAACATCAAAAGACGGTTCATGAGGAAGCCTAAATACAATCAAGCGATCGAAGATTTTCTGAGTCTTCGTGACAAATTCAAAGCCAAAAAGGATTATTCATATGCAGGTTTATGTTCAGCTTCAATATCAAAGTGTTATAATTCATTAGGAGATCAACTTCATCAAGCAGCATATTTATCAGAAGCAGGCGGGGATTTTTTAAGAGAGAATATCGAGCTCACAAAATCATTGAATTATCCCAATCTTTATAATAACCAAACAGCAGGTATGCTTTACTCACTGCAATCGGCATATTTCTACAAGCAGAAGAATTTTCCCATTTTAGCTGCGAATACTTATTATCAACTCGCTCTCTCAATGCGATCTGTTGGGGAGTTTTCTCAATCCTCGTTGTTTTTTGAACAAACAGCATTGCTTGTCAAAAATGATAATCCAACTTTATTTGTTTTTCTTCTTAAACAATCAGTTGATTGTTTAATTGATTCGCAAAATTATTCAAAAGCTTGTAAAACAATTAACTATTTACTCAAATTCATCTTGACAATTGTATCACAACTCTCAAGTCTTAATAACTTTTTATCTCTTAAAAGAAGTTTAAGACTTGATTTGGAAACTAAAGAAGAAAATTTAACAATTCAAGAAAATCCAAAAATTCAAGAAAATTTAAAAATTCAATCAATTCAAACAAATAAAACAATTCCAAAATTAAAAGAAAGATCAAAATTAAACGAAAATTCAAATTCAAATTCAAAATTCAAATTCAAAATCCAAATCCAAATCAAAAGAAAATTCAAAATCCAAAGAAAATTTAAAATCAAAAGAAAATTTAAAATCAAAAGAAAATTTAAAATCAAAAGAAAATTTAAAATCAAATGAAAATTTAAAATCAAAATGAAAATTTAAAATCAAATGAAAATTTAAAATCAAATGAAAATTTAAAATCAAATTCAAAAAAAATTTCTTTCTCAATTAATTTACAAGAAATTGAAGGAAAAATTCAAGCAAAAACAAAAATTGAATTTATTGAAGGAAAAAAGAAAAAAATTGAAAGAAAAGGAAAACAAACTGAAGAAGAGAAAAAGAAAGCAAAAAAAATAGAAGAAGAGAAAAAGAAAGCGAAGCAAATTGAAGATGAAATGATGATAGAACTTGAACAGGATATTTTGGAGCAGAAAAAAAGGATATTTTCGAATTTTTCACAAGAAAAAAAATCAGAAGATATAATTTATTTTGAACAAGTTGGACTTGATTCAAGAGTGACTTTATTTTTACTTTATTTACTTCTTCATCGGTATCCAGTTGCAACAAATGTGCTTGCAGAACTTCAAGAGATATTATATAAGGATTCAAATGAGCAAGAAAAGGAACCTTCTTTATCATGTCGGTTATTTGACCAAAATTATCTTTCAAAAGATGATTTTTTTAGTCTTTTTAGTGAAATTTTAATTTCTATTCAACAATCTGATAGAACTAATTTTCAATCTATTAGTCTTGAATTGAGACCTTTTCTTTCTTCAAAACAAAATAAGATTATTGATTTAATTTTCAGAGCAAATCGGATGCTTTTATTTTAATTTCCAATTAAAAAATTCATTTAAAAAATTCATTTAAAAATTCATTTAAAAATTTAAAAATTAAAATTAAAAAAATTTATTTTAAAAAGAAAATTGAAAAGAAAAAAAAAGAAAGAAAGAAAAAAAGAAAAAAAATTCAATCACTTTTTATCTTGAGAATCTTTTGGTTTTTTAATGTTTTGGAAGAATTCAATACCTTTTCTGTAAGAATCATCTTTACGAATTTCATTTCTCAATTTGGAACAATGAGGAGCATAAGAAATAACATTATAAATTTGATAGAGTTGAGAGAAATTAATAAAATTATCAGATTTAATAGAGTTTTTATACAAAATATGAAAACGGACAAAAAGACCTCTTTGAAGTAAATGATCTGCAATTAATTTAGCATCTTTTTCAAAGGATTTGATTGAGTCTTTGTAATTATGCCTTGCAGAAACTTTTCCTTTTGAAATGCGGTTTGAATTGATGATATTGATCTGAAGAAGCTTTCCAAAATAGCGCAATCCATGAGAACAAGGCAAGCGTGAATGGATCGAAATTGATTCCATAAAAGAAGATATTATATTATTCTTAATAAATTTTTGACATATTTTTGTGTGATAATGAAAAAATTGATAAAATGTTCGCCAAGCATTGCGGTTGAAATTAATATCATTTCCATCAGAACAAAAATCCTTAATTTTATAAGCAAGATTGAAATTTGTCTCAAAAGCTTCTTTGAAAACCGACCGTTCCTTCATCAAATAACGGAAAATTTCCAAAATATTAGTTTTGAATCCATATTCTTCTTGCGGCGAATTTTCGATCAAGAAAAGCAATGTTTTCAGATCATTTCGCGAAACAAGGAGTTGATTTTTCTGCGGCAAACTGCGTTTTTTATCAATTTTTCGCGGCTCCATTTTCGCCAAATAAGGCGTTCCAACTACATTTTTAAGAAGTAAAAGACACTTAATCATTTCGAGTGCAAAACTCGATATTCCTTGGCATTCCGCCGTGTATTCTCCATGTGTGACTGAGTAGCGCAACCCCGATAATAAAAGCCAAAAAAGATTTGGTGATAATATTGCCACAGTTCCCTCTTTGTTGATCCAATCAGGAAACTCTGGAAACTGCTCAAATATATAACATCCAAAAGACACTGCAAGTGTCGATATTTTTGATGGCAATTTCATCACGTTCTTGTGGAATTCATGCGCTTCAGTCTTTGATTTCGAATGATCCAATTTCGAATCTGTTTTTCTTTCTCTTTTGCCTTTTTTTCCCCGATTTTTCGGGTTTTTTTTCTTTGCAAGTATTTTTTCTTGCATAATTTTACTTGCTTCTTCAAATTGTTTTGTTAAAAAGGAATAAACATCCTCCACTTCAAGATGTGAAAAAAGATCTGAAACAATGTGATTTTCAGAGTAAATTCGGAGGAAAAGTTTCAGAAACTTTGCTGTCTTCATAAAATCCCAAATTCTTGCTGCCGCGTTTTGTGAGTGTTGATATTTTGATTTTCCAAGAACGCGTATTGCAGCAATCAGGTCTATTTTCTTTCCAAAAACAATTTTCTTGAATCCTTTATATTCGCATTTTAATGTTTGTATAAATAGAAACACAAAAAATGCAGACATTGTTGATGATGATGACCGCATTCCATCTAATAAATCTTTTGTTAAAATATCAGGTTTTTTCTCCACAAAACCTATTACTACTTTTTCTTGTTCGACAATACTTTTTTCCAGAAATATTCTAAGACTATCTATTGATCTAAGTATTTGTAAAATTGTTCGTAAATAATAAAGGATTTGAAGTTCTTTTAAAAAGTCTAAAAAGGAAGTTCCTTTTCCGAATTTCTATTTTCAATTCAAATCAATTAAATTTAATTTTAATTTTAATTTTATAAATGAATTTTAATTTTAATTTTATAAATGAATTTTGATTTTAATTTTAATTTTAATTTTATAAATGAATTTTAATTTTAATTTTATAAATGAATTTTATAAATGAATTTTAATTTTAATTTTATAAATGAATTTTGATTTTAATTTTAATTTTAATTTTAAATTTTATAAATGAATTTTATAAATGAATTTTAATTTTAATTTTAATTTTATAAATGAATTTTATAAATGAATTTTAATTTTAATTGAATTTAAATTTTAATTTTAATTTTAATTTTGTAAATGAATTTTAAATTTTATAAATGAATTTTATAAATGAATTTTAATTTTAATTAAATTTAAAATTACTTTTTCAATAACCCATCTCATTTCTTCAATATTTGGAAATAATTCAACTGGTATAGACGAATAAATTGAAAGTCCATAAGTAAAAAAATAAAGATATCGAACCTCTTTTTGAGAAACTAAATGATTCAAAACAGTTACTCCTATTTCTGTTTTCATCATTTCATAAATAAATCGACTTATTTTAACATGAATTAATTGATCAAAATTCAAATCAAAAAGGTCAAGAATTGATGATATTTGTTCAACTCGAATCACTGAAAGAAATAATTTTTCGTCTTCATCTATAAAATTTTCATCATCTTCCTTTTTTCTTTGTTTTGTTTTTAATTTTTCTAATAATTCTTCAAATTGATTAACAAGCTAAATTTTTTTAATTTAATTTGATTTTTTTTAATTTGATTTTTTTTAATTTGATTTCTAAAAATAAATTATTCATTTTAATTTTGTTTGTAAGTACTTGTGGTGATATTAAAGCATTAATAAAATCTTCAAGATTAAAATCATCTTTTTGAATAATCTCTTCAATTTTTTGATTAATTTTTTGTTGATACTAAAAATTTTTGAAAATATAAATAAATAAATAAATTTTTTCATAAAAAGAATAAAGATTAATTTCACAAACAGAAGGAGGATATTTTTTTAAATTCTGCCATGAATAATATTGTTGATTTCTTCTTTCAAAACGAACTAATAAAATTTGAGTTCTAATTTTATTGGCATAAACTGAATTTTCCCTAATATTATTAAATTGAATCTTTAAATTTGAATAAAAAATTTGAATAATTGATTAAATTTGTTTTTTGTTTTTTGTTTTTTGTTGAAGATAAAAACTACTGTGTTTCTTAAATCATATTCTGGAACAGAAAAATCTAATTCATTTCCTTCAATTATTGATTCTGAATCAAAACGTTTTGAATCATTTGCTGAAAAATAATTATTCAAAAGAGCTCCATTTGAAATTAAAGTTGCGCCACTTTGATTTGGGCTAAATTTCTTTTTTTTTTTTAATTTTTCAATCATTTTTTAAACAATTTCCAAATTTCTTTTGTTAAATTTACTTTTAAAACTCCATGTAATTTGCCACAAATTGGCGATGTATTTTTGCCAAATTTTTCTTGATTTTCTTGAATTATTTTTAAAACTTTCCCAAAATATGATTGAATTTCTTCCTAATTTTTTAAATCATTCAATATATATATATATATATATATATATATTAAATATATATTAAATAAATATATTTTTAATATAAATTACCTTTTTTTGATGAGAATTAAATAAAGAAATTGAAAAAAAACTAGGTGAAGAATCTGAAGAATTTTTTCTTAAAAAACGAGGAGACTTTTATAAAAAAAATAATTTGAATTTTAAATAATTCCAATAAAAAACTTTTGATAATAAATTTTTGTTTTACTTTTAAACTATATTCTTGTAAAACATTTGTTATAGCATTAGACCAATTATTATGAACACAAGGAATATCTTTTTTTTTAGCTTCTTGTTGAATTTGATTTTTCTATAAATTTAAAATTAAAATGAAAATTCATTTTGAAATTGAATTAAAATTAAAATTAATTTTGATATTATAAATTTAAATTTAAATTTAAATTAAAATTATAAATTAAATTTCATTTTGAAATTGAAATTAAAATTTACTCTTGGTTGTGTTAAACCAATTTGTTCTTGAAATTGATCTGAATGAAGTGGAATTTCATTCAACATAGAATAACATATTTGAGTCCATCTATAATAAGCACGTTCAAATTGTTCATAAGTTTTATAAAAATGTGGATTTGGTTCTTGTGGAATTAATTGTGAATTCCATTCAAGAAATTGAGAAACTGCTTTTGAAACATCAAAATTAAAACTATCAAGATCAATTTTGGATCTAAATTTAAAATTAATTCAAATATTTCATTCAAATTTTTTCCTTCTTAATAAAATAATTTATGTGATTTTTTTTTTATCAAAATATAAATTTTTTTTTACAAATCTTGTCCTTGATCAAATGCTTGTAATAATTTTAATTGTTGTAAAGGAGTGAGAATTAATTTTTTGTTTTCTGAATTTGCTTTTATTTTTGAATTTGAAGTTTCAATTATTGTTATTTTATTTTGTTTTTTTGGAGTCTCTTTTTTTGGAGTTTGATTTTGATTTTGATTTTGATTTTGATTTTCATTTTGATTTTGATTTTGATTTTGATTTTGATTTTGATTTTGATTTTCATTTTCATTTTCATTTTGATTTTGATTTTGATTTTGATTTTGATTTTGATTTTTGATTTTGATTTTGATTTTTTTGATTTGATTTTCATTTTGATTTATATTTTCATTTTGATTTATATTTTCATTTTCATTTTCATTTTCATTTTGATTTTGATTTTCATTTTCATTTTGATTTTGATTTTTATTTTCATTTTCATTTTGATTTTGATTTTGATTTTCATTTTCATTTTCATTTAAAAAAGCATTTAAATTTTCTTTTGAGATTTTAATTGAATCAGGATTATTTTCTAGAGTATCTGAATCAGTAAAATCATCATCATCAAATAATTCCGTATCACTTTTTTTTTAAATATAAATATTTTTGAAAAATTTTTTTATAAATGAAAATTAAAAGGAATTAATAAATGAATTTTTACTCAAATTCACTATAATTTTCTGTTTCAAAATCAAAATCTTGTTCTGTTAATCCTTGAGTTACTTCTGATTCTGAAGGTAAAGGTTCCTTTTTGTTTTTATTTAAAAAAAAAAGAAAATTAATAAAATATTTCAATTTATTTGTTTATTTTTGAAATTAAATACTGTAACCTCTTTTGGACGATAGTATGTTTTTCCAATGATTGTTGGTAGACAAATATATCCAAGTTCTTTTTCTATTTTTCCTTTCCATTCCAAAACAGCTTTTTCATACTAAAATTTTTTAATTTTAATTTTAATTTTAATTTCAATTATAATTTTAATTTTAATTTTAATTTTAATTTTAATTATAATTTCAAAATGAATTTCAATTTTAATTTTAATTTTATTTATAATTTTAATTTTAATTTTAATTTTAATTTTAATTTTAATTTTAATTTTAATTTTAATTTTAATTTTAATTTTAATTTTAATTTCAAAATGAATTTTAATTTTTAATTTAAAAATGAATTTCAAAATGAATTTTAATTTTAATTTTAATTTTAATTTTAATTTTAATTTTAATTTGAATTTTAATTTTAATTTTAATTTTAATTTTAATTTCAATTTTAATTTTAATTATAATTATAATTTCAAAATGAATTTTAATTTTAATTTTAATTTTAATTTTAATTTTAAAATGAATTTTAATTTCAATTTTAATTTTAATTTTAATTTTAATTTTAATTTTAATTTTAATTTTAATTTTAATTTTAATTTTAATTTTAATTTTAATTTTAATTTTAATTTTAAATTTAATTTTAATTTTAATTTTAATTTTAATTTTAATTTTAATTAATTTTAATTTCAATTTTAAAATGAATTTTAATTTCAATTTTATAAATGAATTTTAATTATAATTTTAAAATCAATTTTAATTTTGATTTCAAAATGAATTTTAATTATAATTTCAAAATGAATTTTAATTATAATTTCAAAATGAATTTTAATTTTTAATTTACTTCTTGATAATTTATAAAATTATTTGGATCTGGAAATTTATCTAAAGAATTAAATGAAGTAAATTTTTTTTCTTCAAAATTTTTGGATTGATTATCTTCATTTGAAAGTTTTTTTAAATCTAAAAGAAAATAAAAAAAAAATTAAATAAAAAGAGGAAAATTAAAAAAAACGATCAAAAAAAAAAATAATAATAAATTTTTTTTGCGAAATTTGGTTTTTTTTTCTTCTTTTAAAATAACTTTTTTACCATTAATTGAAACTGGATTAAAATATAAATTAAAAGGTTCTCCACGTGAATTTAAATAAACAGGGAATTTTGCCAAATTTGTTTGTTCTCTTTTTGAGATTTTAATTTTTTTGGCATTGACAACTGGCCCTGAAAAAAGACCATTAAATCCAAAAGAAACTTTTTCTATTGTTGTATCTGTTTTGATTGAAATTTTAGTTTTATGTTCTGCCATTAATCAATGTCAAACGTTAAAAGTTAAAGTCAAAAATGTAAAGTTAAAAAATTTATAAAAAAATTTATAAAAGAATTTTAAAAGAATAGGATCAAAATAAGAAGAAAAACAAATGAGAAACAATTTGAATTAAAAATTTCTTTTCGTTTTTCTTTTTTTTTTTTAAAGGGAATGATGATAAAAATAAAAGCAAAAAAAAAAATGAAAAAAAAAAATGAAAAAAAAAATAAAAAAGGAGAAAAATATTTTTTTTTTCTCAATCTTTAAAATAATTTATTTGTAAATAAAAATAATCAATTAAAAATCCTTTAAATCAAAAAAAGAATCTTAATTTTTTCATTTTGAATTAATTTTAAAAAGATTTATAATTAAAATATAAAATAAAAAGATAATTTATTTTTATAATTTAATTAAAAAACAATAAAATAAAGGAAAGTTTAATAAAATTAACAAGAAAAATAAATCAAGAAAGAATCAAAAGGAGAAAATGAGTTTTTATTTAAATTCTATTGTTAAAAAGATTGGATTTTCTGAAATTAATTCAACTTATCTTTCTGGAGCTTCTGATATTTTAGTTGTAAAACAACAAGATGGGACATTAAAATCATCTCCTTGGCAAATAAGATTTGGGAAGTTACATGTATTTAAAAAAATTTATTCAACACTTTTTTATAAAATATTCATTTAATCATGATTTTTTGGGAAAATTTTTTTGTTTGTTTATTATTTAAGTCTTTGAAAATTAATAAAAAAAATGTGTCAATTTATGTTAATAATAAAAAATCAAAATTGAAGATGAAAGTCAATAAACATGGACTAGCTTTTTTTCCTAGAAGAAAAAATCAGGTTTGTTTTTAAATTGTAATTATTATTAAATAATCATTTATTTGGTCTGTATTCAATAATTATAAAAATAGAATGAAAATCAAGACAAAAATCAATTTAATTTAATAAAAAATTCTCAAGAAAAAAATTCTCCAAAAATTATTGATAATGTTTCTAAATGGGAATGGATATTTAAAAATAATAATCAAAAAGAAATTGAAGATGAAACAAAAATTATATTTGATTCAAAATTTCAAAAAAAATTAGAAAAAATTTCAAAAGAAATCAAATCAAATCAGAAAAAATCAACAAATAATTCTCAAGCAAAAAAAAAATTAAAACCTCAATTTATAATCAAAGAAACAAATAATTTACCTTTTCAAAAAAATAATTATCAAATTAAATATTCAGAATTTAAATTTTTGGATCAAGATTTTTCATCGATTAATTTAATAAGAAAACAAATTAATCAATTTAAAAATGAAAATGAAAATCAATTTGAAAATGAAAATCAAAATCAAAATCAAAATCAAAATGAAAATGAAAATCAATTTAAAAATGAAAATCAAAATCAAAATGAAAATCAATTTACAAATGAAAATCAAAATGAAAATCAAAATCAAAATCAAAATAAATATAAAAATCAAAATCAAAATCAATTTGAAAATGAAAATCAAAATCAAAATCAAAATCAAAATCAAAATCAAAATCAAAATCAAAATCAAAATCAAAATGAAAATCAAAATCAAAATCAAAATCAAAATCAAAATGAAAATCAAAATCAAAATCAAAATCAAAATCAAAATCAAAATCAAAATCAAAATCAAAATCAAAATCAAAATCAAAATCAAAATCAAAATAAAAATAAAAATAAAAATAAAAATCAAAATCAAAATCAAAATCAAAATCAAAATCAAAATCAAAATCAAAATCAAAATCAAAATCAAAATAAAAATAAAAATCAAAATCAAAATCAAAATCAATTTACAAATGAAAATCAAAATCAAAATGAAAATCAAAATCAAAATCAAAATCAATTTGAAAATGAAAATCAAAATCAAAATCAATTTAAAAATAAAAATCAAAATCAAAATCAAAATCAAAATCAAAATCAAAATAAAAATCAAAATCAAAATCAAAAATCAAAATCAAAATCAAAATAAAAATAAAAATAAAAATATTAATGAAAATGAAATCAAAGTTGAAGTAATTCAAGAAGATGATTTTAATTGGGATTCATGTGATTTACACATTCCAAAATCAGAAGAACTTGAGAATTTGGGATTGAATCCAGGAATGAACATTGCAACATTTTCTGTTTCAGAAAAAAGGAAATTATCTTGTTCAATTTTCTTGTGGAATTACGACGACAAAATTGTAATATCAGATATTGATGGAACAATAACAAAATCTGATGTTCTTGGAATAATTCTTCCTTTAGTTTCAAAAAAGGATTGGAGTTGGGAAAATGTTGCTCCCCTATTTTCTCGGATTTCCGATAAAGGATATAAGGTATTATCCGCATTGATTTAATTAGATAAAAAATATGTCCAATTGATTTCTTTTTATTTTGTTTAGTTTTTATATCTTTCTTCAAGAGCAATAGGGACAGCTAACTTCACTCGAAATTATATAAGAAATTTGACTCAAGAGAAAAGAAAATTACCACTTGGTCCAGTGATAGTATCTCCAGATACTTTGTTTAAAGCGATTCTAAGGGAGGTTCTGAGGAAATCTGAACAATTTAAAGTTCCTTGTGTGAAAAATTTAGGTGGTTTGTTCCCTTCTTCTGCCTTTTATGCTGGATTTGGAAACAGAGAATCAGACACAAAGGCTTATCAATCAATTGAGATCTCTGATTCAAGAATATTTATTATTAGTGATAAGGGTAATTTTGAGCTCCCAGAAACACAAAAAAAGATCAAATATTTTGGATTTATTGATTATGTTGATTTACTTTTTAAATAAAAATCAAAAAAATAATTAGAATTAAAAATAAACATAAACATAAACATAAAAATAAAAATAAACACTTTGTTTAATTTTCTCTTTGATTATCAGAATCTTCTTGTTGATTGTCATCAATTTCATTGTTAGAATTTGAAAAGAAATTTTTCAATTTAATCCAAAGTGAATGAAATGTATTTGAAAAATTCCCATCTAAAAAATCTTGGATTTTAAATCTATAAAAAAAACCAGAAACAACACCTGAAAAGAAAGGGAAAATGCTTTTTAGAAATGAAGGAATTAATAGCTGCAAACCAAGAAAATAAAAGAGAATTTTGCTTCCAAATTTAAAGTGAAAAATGGAAAACAAAATTGTTTTGGAATTCGTAATAAAAAATCACAAAGCAACTTGCAATTAATCCAATTCTAGATTTATTTTAAAGCATAAATAAAGAAGATGAAAAAATATTTGTAAGTGAATATATAAGTATTGAGTTTTATTGAAGAAAAAAAAGAGTTTCTTATTTGTTCCACTTTACGGTCCATTTTGAATTGAATTTAAATTTGGGAAAATTAATAAAAATATCAAATCATTCAATAAATTTTGTAAAGAAATATAAATGATAAATTGTAAAAATTTTTTGAATCCAAAAAGCTCTTCAATTTCTGCAAATTTTAATAATAAAATTATTCCAAACACATAAATTTCAATTCTATTTGTGTAAAATTGATAAAATAAATTTAAAATTATTTCTTTTGGATTTGAAATTGAAAAGGAAATTGAAAATCCTTTTGATTCTATTTGTAAATATTTTTCAAATGTAAAAATAATTAGAGAAAAAATTGAAATTATTAAAATTAAAATTGAAGTAATTTTAAATTGTTTAAAATTTGGTATTTTGCAAATCATTTTTTTAATGAGAAAATGAAAGAAAAAAAAATGAAAAAAAAAAAATGAAAAAAAAAATTTTTTTAAAAGATTTAATAAAACTCTTGTTAATATTTCTTTTTAAAATTAAATTTTAAAAAAATTAATTGAGAATCTTTATTTTTAAAAGAAAAGAAAAAAGATCCAAATTATCTTTAAAAAAAGAAATAATAAGAAATTTAATTTAAAAAATAAAGATCTCTTTTAAAATTAATTTTAAATTTATTTAATTTAAAAAAATTCCTATCTTTTTATTTAAAAGAAAAAATAAAATCTTCACATTTTTTTCTTCTTCATTTTTTTCTTTTTATTTTTTTGATTTTTTTATTATAATATTTTATTTATTTTTTTAGTTTAAATGCTTTCAAAATTTGAAGCTGCTCAAATTTTAGCAAATCTTTCAAATTTTTTAAAAAAAGAAAATGAAGAAAAAGAAAAAGAAGAAAAAAGAAACAAAAGAAAAAGAAAAAGAGATTAAAATTAAAAAACCAAAAAGAAGTTCATCTAGTTCTCAAGAAGATTCATTTGAAGAAAAAAGACAAAGAAAAAAAGAAAATTTCAATCAAAAAAATCAGAACATTTTTTTATCAAATAAAAATCAAAATGAAAAAAAAGATTTTTCAAATTTGGAACAATTAGAAGATCAAGAAAAAGCAAGAAAAATAAATGAATTTTTAAATTATTCTCCAAGACCCGGAATGAAGGAAAGATTAGAATTATATTTTGAATTGTTTCCTCAATATTTTAATGGTTGGTATAAGGAAATTTTAAATGAAAAAAAAATTGGAATAAAAATTTCAATTCAAAGAGGATTATTTAATGAATTAGAAAGAATAACAAAAAAAGATTCAAAAAATATAAAAAGAGGAATTTGTGATTATTTAATTCATTTTGGATTTGAACAAATTAATAAATATACACATGGTTCTGTAATATTTGAACTAAAAGAAAAATAAATAAAATAAAAAAATAAATAAAAAATAAAGAAAATTTTAATTTTATTTTTTTGTTGAAATTCTTTATTGAAAAAAAAAAAAATTTTGTTTTTTTTTGTTGAGGAATTTTTAATCTAAAAGTTGAACTGAAAAAGAATTGATTCAAGAATAAAATCATCAACTTCCTTTTTTTTTTTGTTTGATTAAAATTGAAAAAAAAAGAAAAATTTATTGAATTAAAAAAAAGGTGAAGAATTTTTTTTTGGAAGAAATTGTTTTAATTAAGAAGAAATGAATTAGTTCTTTTGATTAGTTTCTTCTTTTTGAGGTTCAGGTTCGATTTTCATATAATCTTCATTATCAGAATCTCTTTCAATAAACTTTTCAGTAAGAACTGCAGCAGAACTTTTCTTCTTAGCTTTGAGTTTGTGTAATGTTTTTGTGCTTAAAATTCCATTTCCCCATTCTCGGAATGCTTTTGTGTTTGAATTGAAATCATGTCTACATACTTTAATTAAATTTGCTAATTGAAGTTGATCTTCTTCGTTAACTTCTGTTAATACTAAAGCTGTTGCTGTTTTTTTGTGAACTACTTGACCAAGTTGTGATTTTCCTTTAACAATGCAATATGGAACATCCATTTTTCTGCACAAAGCTGGAAGCCAAACAACCAACTATTTATATAAATTTAATTTTATAATTTTAATTATAATTTTATAAATATTTTAAATTGAATATTAATTTTAAATTTAATTTTAATTTTATAAATTAATTTTAATTTTAATTTTATAAATTTTATAAATTAATTTTAATTTTAATTTTAATTTTATAAATTAATTTTAATTTTAATTTTATAAATGAATATTAATTTTAATTTTATAAACTAATATTAATTTTAATTTTATAAATGAATTTTAATTTTAATTTTATAAATATTTTAAATTGAATTTTTAATTTTAATAATAATTTTAATTTTAATTTTAATTTTAATTTTTTTATAAATGAATTTTAATTTTAATATTATAAATGAATTTTAAATTTAATTTTATAAATGAATTTTAATTTTATAAATGAATTTTAATTTTATAAATGAATTTTAATTTTATAAATGAATTTTAATTAAACAAACCTCAATAGGATCAACATCATGAGCAATAACAACAAGTTGAGCCTTTTTATGTTCAACCAAAGAAGTAACATGATTAATACCGTATTTAACAACAACAGGTTTTTTAGGTTTTGGTAATTTTCTTCCTTCAACTTTAGCTTGAGCAATAGCTCTAAGTCTAGCTTTTTTTTGTTTACGATCTTCAGGACGGTATTTATTAAGCAAAGAAAGCAATTGTTTTGAGTGATTAGGTTTTAAAGTGTGGGAGAATTGGTTGATTGCTGGTGGAATTCGAAGTCTTTTTAAAAGAATCTTTTTTTGTCTTTGAAGACGAACATATTTTGGCCAAACCATAACATGTCGTAAATCCTTGGATTTGTGATGGAAAATATGCGCATTTGTTCGTGCTGGTTTTGCTTGATAAATGTTCCCGAATTTATCTTCTGTTACTTTTTTTGTTCCTGATTTAACTGATACTTTTTCTGGTTTGTCTTTTCTTGTTACTCGTTTTTTGGGTTGTCTTGGTTTTGTTTGTTTTGGTGCTTCTTTCTTTTCCTTTTGGTGCTTCTTTTGTTTCTTTTGGTGTTTCATCTTTTTGTTGTGGTTTTTTTTTCATAACCTTTTTTTTTGATTTTGGTGGCTATAAAAATATAATAAAAATAATATAATAAAAAAATAAATATAAATATAAATATAAATATAAATATAAATATAAATAAAATAAATATAATAAATATAATAAATATAATAAATATAATAAATATAATAAATATAATAAATATAATAAATATAATAATATATAAATAAAATAAATATAATAAATATAATAAATATAATATAAATATAAATATAAAAATAAATATAAATATAATAAATATAAAAATATAATAAATATAAAAAAATAAATAAAAATATAATAATAAATAAATAATAAATATAAATATAATAAACATAAATATAAATATAAATATAAAATATAAAATATATAATAAAATAAATAAAAATATAAAATAAAAATATATAAATAAAAATAAATAAAAACAAATATAAAATAAATATATAAAAAATAATAATAAATATAAATAAAAAATAAATATAAAAAATATAATATAAACATAAAATATAAAAATAAAAATAAAAAATATAAAAAATATAAATATAAAAATATAAACATAATAAAATAATAAACATAAAAAATATAATAAATAAATATAAATAAAATAAAAAATAATAAATATAATAAAATATAATAAATATAATAAATATAATAAATATAATAAATATAATAAATATAATAAATATAATAAATATAATAAATATAATAAATATAATAAATATAATAAATATAATAAATATAATAAATATAAATATAATAAATATAATAAATATAAATATATATTAATGAAAAAAATTTTTTTTGTTTTGTTTTTGTTTTGTTTTGTTTTGTTTTGTTTTTGTTTTGTTGTGTTTTATTGTAAATAACAAACCATTTTCTATTTAGATTGTTGCATTCATTTATGTTCAAATTTTTGTGTGATTTTTTTTTTAAATAAAAAATAAAAATAAAATAAAATAAATTTAGTTAATTTTGTTTAATTAAAATAGATTAAAAATAAAAATACAAACCAATTTATTCTATATTTTTGTTTGTTTTTGTTTTTATTGTATTAAATTTTATATTATTAAGTAGTAAAAAGGAAAATGAAAAAATGAAAAAAAAAGAAAAAAAATTTTTTTTTTTAATTTTTTTTTTTTATTTAAAATTTTTTTTATTTATTTTTAATTTAAAAAAGGGGGCAAAATAAAAAATAAAAAATAAAAATAAATAAAAAATAAAAAACAATTACTCATTTTTTCTTTAAATTACTTAATTAAATTTTTTTTTTTTTTAATTAATTTTTTGATAAGAAAAATAAAAAAAGAAAATGAATAAGACTAAAAGGAATTGAAATTCGATTAATTTTATCTTCCAAAAAAAGCCAAAATAAAAATAAAAGTAAAGAAAATGGAATTAAAGCAATAAATAAAAAAAGTGAAAAATAATCTTGAAAACTTTCAAATGTTTTCAATCTAAAAATCCCTATAAAATTAATTAATTGCAAAATCCAAATCGGAAAAAAACAAAAAGCAAATGGAATGATTAAAATTTCATCAACTTTCAAACAAACAAGAAATAAAAACAAAGAAATTAAAAGTGGTGTCAAAAAGAATATACAAAAATTGTCAAAAAAAATCATTGAAATTGAACTGGTAAATAAAATAATTTGAACTGGCAAAAAAATAATCCACCATTTTAAATTGAGAATATTTGAAAATTTCAAGAAAACCAACAACAAAAGTAACAATAACAAAAAGGAAATTAACAAAAAAAGAAAATTCATAAAGTTTCTTTTTGCTTTAAATTTCTTCACTAAATAATAAATACTTGGAAAAGAGGATATGATTAAAATTAATACATGAAATGAAACTCGAATTGGAATTGAATACTCAATCGAAATATTCAACATGATTAGAAATAATTCTAATATAAATATAAATATTTTAGTTGATTTTTTAAACATATTTTCATCATGTTTTTCTTTTGCAATTTGCTTTTCATATTCCTTTTGGTTTTTTCTTTTTGTCTCAATAAAATTTTCCAAATTTTTAAAAGTGGATTTAAATTCATCTCCTTTTTTGTTTAAAATTTCAAATTGATTTCCTTTTTGATTCTCAATTAATGAAGGATCAAAATGTGCTATAATTTTTGGATTTGAATTATAAAATCCAAATTTAATTTCAAATTCTTTTAACACAAAATATTTATAATGATTTTGGATCACTAATCCGCATAAATATTGATCTTGAATAAGTTTTCTTAAATGGAAACAACACATTGAAAGCCTAAAAAGTGCTCCTGGTGAAAGAAATTGTGCAATTTGAATTAAAACTAAAAATGAAAAAATTTTTCAATAATTTTTTCTTTTTTTTCTTTTTTCTTTTAAAAATTTACTTTCATCTGGAAGCATTTGAATAATTAAATTTTCTGTTTTTGGAGGTTCATAAAGTTTTGATGGCATTTTTATTGTTTTTCCAAATTGAAAGTTTTGGAAATCTTCTTTATTTAATTGAATTTCTGAATTATTTTGATTTTGAAAAGGAATAAATTTTTTCATATAATTTTTATTTTGGAAAAAGTAAAAAAATGAAAAGTAAAAAAAAAAAAAACTTCAAATTCTTTTTAAGAAGAAATATTCCCAAAATTGCTCAAAAGAAATATGAAATGGAATATTTGATTGTTGTTGAAGATGAACAATAAAGATAAAATAATAATCCAAATCATTTGATGTTAAATCTTGAGGAAGTGATTTATCAAGTAAATTATCAAGTGAATATTTAAATCTGTAAAAGATATTTTCAGGTAATTTTTCACTTACAGAGAAATTAAGTATTAAGAATTTTCTATTGTTATTATTATTATTATTGTTATTTTTGCTTTTGATTTTTGTTTTGCTTTTGATTTTGCTTTTGATTTTGCTTTTGATTTTGCTTTGACTTTTTAAATCGGAAATTTCAAGAAATTCCTTAATTTTCTTTTTGAAATCTGAAATATTGTTCATTTCTCCAATATTTAATTTAAAAAATTCTTTTCCTTTAGAACTTAAATTTTCTGTTTCTGAAAAAGTAAGAATTATTGATCTGCGAATTTTTTGATTCAATAAAAATGGTAATAATTTTTCTATGTTTGAAAATTTTGCTTGTTTATATTCTTTATAAAAATCTTTCATTTTCTCATTATATCCAATATCTTCCTTTTTTTTTCTTAACTCTTCATGATCAATACTGCAAATTCTCATCCATTTTTTTCTTCCATTTTCCTTGATATATTCCTCTTCATCATCATTATAATCATTATCATCATTATCATCATTATCATCATTATCATCATTATCATCATTATTTTTATTATTAGTATTAATATCAAGATCTTTAATTTCATTCTGAAGTTTTAATGCAAGTGATGATATCAAATCTTCATGAAAACCAGGAAATAATTGGTCTTTCCTCATTTTGAAAATCTTACGAAATTTTTTGATCTTTTTGTTTTGTTTTCTTAAAAATTCTTCAATAATATCTTCTTTGATAAATTCTTTTGGATTAAAATAATATTTCTCGAATCGATTCAAAATTGCAGGTGATTCTTTTTCATAAGCTCTTTGTGCTTCTGAAATTGCAATTAATCTAAATCCAGGATTAACAACCAAATTTGAAACAACATGTTCAAAAGAAATTTTAGCATAAAGAACTTTGTTTTCCTCTTGATAATTTTGATTCAAAAGATCATATAAAGGTTCATAAAGGTTTTCACTTTTGCACAGCATGATAATATCTCCTTTGGAAATCATTCTCTCAACTTTGTGTAATTTTTTGATAATTTTGTTTGGTGAATTATCTGATTCTAATGATGAACCAATAAACATTTTGAAATTTGTTTGATCCCCTTTCATTTTCTTAATTTCATCACTAAGACATCTTAAATTGCAAATTTTTGTTAAAATCATCATATGCCGAGAAAAATGTGGAATATCATTCTCATCTGAAAAACCAAGTTGATTAAATAGCAATCTGTTAATATTTTGAGAAATGATTTCTTTTGTTCTGTTTTTTTTTTCGATTAATTCAATTATTTCCTTATATATATCTAGATTTTTGTAATAAAGAAGGCTTTGAATTAAAGTTTCTTAAAAGTGAATTTGCTAATAAATCCGGGCTTTGTGTACTCACTCCATGATACTTGATACAATATCCAATCATTTTGACGAAATAATAAAAATCTCTTAATCCAAAATAAGATCTTTTTTTTTGAGAATTGCTTTGTTGATTTTTTTGTTCTTTTTCTTGGTTATCAATTATGTCTTGATAAATCTTAGTCAATTTATTTCCTAAACTACTAGGAATTTTACTATTCAAACTTTGTAAAATTGAACTTGCAGTCATTTCTAGATCTGTGATTAAATCTCTTCTAATCAAAATGCCTCTATTTGTATTACTTGGATCCAAAGTCCAATTTGAAATAGCAACAACTGATACTTCTTTTAATTCTTTAAGTTTTTCTTGAATTTCTCCATTTTTTTCAATAATATTTGATAATTGCTTTTCTAAATGCTCTAGTTTTGAATGAAGAACTTTTAAAGGTAAATCAGGACTCAATTCTGCAAGTGCAACTTCATCAAGAATAACAACTCCTAAATCTTCATCATTCGTTTTATCTTTTGCAATTTGAAAAACTTCTTCAATTCCTCTTGTTGTTGTTATTGCTGAACATTGAAGAAAGGAAGGTCTAATTGTTTGAAGATGAAGATCCATTGCCAATTTGTTTTTCATTAATGGAGGTTTGAAAGCTTCAAAGATTAATTCAGCAGAAAGTGATTTCGATGTTCCTTTATTTTTATTATTATTTATTTTTGTTTTAAAATTTAAATTGTAAAATTTATATAAATATAAATATATATTTTTTCTATTTACCTGGTTTTCCAATTATAAAAAGTGGAATTTGCGCGAAAATACAAACAAAAAGTAGTAAACAATTTTCTTTTAATGGAGTATTACTTGCAATCATTCTTTTTTTGAAATGCGTTTTGTTTTCCAAAATTTCAATAAAATGATCTTCGACTTTTTCAATTACCATTTGACTATCTTTTGCTGTTTCACCAAAAATTGATTTATAATATTTTTCTCTGGTTAAATGAGTTTGATCTTTTATTTGAGTAATTCTGCTTCCATAACAAATAAAAAGTGATAAATGCAATGCTCTTTCCATTAACTCTTTTTTTGTTATTTTTTCACTATCATATTTCAATAAAAATTTTCCTGCTTTTGATTCATAAAGCCATCTAAATACTCGAAGAGTTCTTGAAACATCTCGAAGTGAAACTGAAGAAGCTAAATTTGTTTGTGCGTTTTCATCCAAATTTTTGATATTTTGATTTGTTCTCATAAACTTCTGGGATTCGCGAATGTATTTTTCAAGCTTTTCGCGTTGGTTTTCGAAAGAATTATATTTATTTTCATCATTGTTAAATATTGCTAGAAAAGCATTTTTAATCATTTTGTTAATGTATTTCTCTTCTTCATTGTCTTTAAGTGATCCAAACTCAATACTAACCTGTTTTAATGAATTGGAGATTTCATGAACACGATAAACAGCATTTCGAATTTCTTCATATTCTTCTCTTTTTTCTTGGAAATCATCAACCAAATCAAAATCATCCATATTTGAAATTTTGGAATCAATTTCTCTTCGTTTTCGATATGGATTAATTGAGCCAATTAATTGAATATTTGGAGGAATCATTTTGTTATTGAATGTTCTATCCTTGAACAAATATTTGAATAATTGGATATATGGTTTAGGAGCTGTATTCAATTCATCAAAAAAAAGAATAAATCTATAAGTGCTATCAGCCTTTGCTTTTTGGATTAATTTCTCTATTTCCTCAATTTTGATTCCTCCATGAACAGTTATCATTTCAAATTTGTGATTTAAGATGTTCTCAAATAAATATTTGACTAACGCTGTTTTTCCACATCCAGTTTCTCCAACCAAAATCAAGGGAAGTCCAACAAACATTCTAAATTGGATAAAAAGCATTTTGGAAATGTTATCAAGAGTTAGAGCATACTTGACTTTTTGTTCATCGTGATTTTCAATTAACTCTCCCATGTTTTTTTCTGGGATTAGAAATGAAAATAATCTGAAAATGTGCTCAAATTGAAGATTATTAGGAATATCTTGAGAAATGGATACTCCAAAAGAGCTATCTTTTGTTGAAAATAAATTTTGTTCTTCTTCAAGGAGATGAGATCTGTTTTCCACTGTGGTTTTTCGAAATAAAGCACCATATGGTTTTTTCATAGAGTCAGATTCATCACTAACCATTTTGGGTATATTTTCTTCAAATTTGATATTTAAAGATGTTGTTTCGAATTTATCAAAATTTTGCAAATTTTTGGACAGAAAGGGAATGATTGAAGATCTTGCAACTGATATAACCCAACAATTTAGAAAAGTTTCAAATTCTTGATAAGTTTCCCTTCCACGAAATTGTTCATCACT
Source organism: Anaeramoeba ignava (assembly GCA_028826165.1). Lineage (NCBI taxonomy): Eukaryota > Anaeramoebidae > Anaeramoeba > Anaeramoeba ignava. The sequence continues at coordinate 34,764 of JAPDFW010000129.1, read as the reverse complement.
GGTGAAAATATCCCAATTGATAATTGGATTAATAAATGCCTTTAAAGATTTCCAAAAATGAGAAAATAACTCAAAAGTGAATGGAATTTGGGAATTATTACTACTATCTAATTTTTCAAGAATTTGTTTAAATTTTGTTTCTGAAATTTGCACAAAATCTCTAATTGATAAATCTTGTCTAATTTCATTTAATTTATCTTTTAAGTGTGATAAATGATCTTGGCTTTCAAATAACGATTTTTTGTCAAGTTCTATCAAAAAATTAGCAACTTTTCTCAGATCATCATCTGATTTTTTATAAATTTTGTATAAGTCCTCAGAGAATTCATAATAATCAAAAGAAAATTTTTCTTCTGAGAAAGAACATTCATGAAAATTAAACTCTTTTAATGGATAAAAAAACTGCCATAAGTTTTCTGTGCTTGGAATTTCAAATAAAAGTGTTGTATTCTCAGGTAAATTCCAACAAAAATGATTCCATCTTTCAATTTTCTTGTTTTCAATAGATCCCCACATGGAAAGTTGCCAAAGAGCATAAGTTATTTCAACGGAGCATTCGTTCGGAAATTCTATATGAATAAATCTTTTATTTTGGTCATTTGCAGATTTGTCATCGATATTGTTCAATTCTTCGACTAATTCTGTGACATCTCCTATTTTAAGCTGAATAAGATGGTATTCATCAGATTCTTGCTGTTTTTTATCACAAAATTTTCTAATCTGATAAGTTTTTCCGTTTCCTGGAGATGAAGAATAAAAAACATGAATTTGCTTATAAAAAGGTGAGTCTTTCCATTATTTCAGCTATATATTCTTCATATTGTTGGAAATTTATGTTTTTAATCATATTTTTTTTGAAATGAGTATCTAAAAACTGGTTTTCTGAATTTGCTGAAACAAAATTAATTATTGGTACTTTATACTTCTTTTTTTGAGGTGATTTTTTAGTGGAAATTATCTCTTGACATTCTTGTGATAAAAGATTTGGATTGATAATTGCAAAAAATGGATTGACTTGAATTGTTGATTTTTTATCACTATGTTTAGAGTTATAATGATAATGAACCAAAAAGAAGGCTTCAATATCTTTCTTTGTTGTGTTTGGGGTGCAAAATAAAATTTGCTCTCTCAAAGGAAAAGAACTTGAAAATAAATAAAAAGCTAATGTGGCATATGAAAGAACAGGAGATTCATTTGGAACTTTAAGTATGTATATATATTTGCCTTCTTTTTTTAATTTGTTTATAAATGTTGTTCGGAGATCAGATTCGTCTTCTAATAATAAATTTTCTCCTATATCGATAAAAGCTTCTTTTTGTATTGATTCCAAATTAAATATTGGTTGCATTTCCTGAAAGACAACTTGCGAAGTAGTGACCCATTCAGATAAACTTTTTTCAAATAAAGTTTTTAATACGTTTTGTACTTGATCCTTTCTTTCATATCCAAAAATCAATCTTAAAGCTAATTCAATATGCTTTTGTTTATCTAAATCTTTTTCATCATTATCTTTTATTAAAGAACCGAAAAAGAAAAGATATTGGGTTTCAGAGAAAAGACCTGATAATAAATGCTTTGAAATTTCTTGAGAATTTTTTATCCAATCATCTAGTATTTGGGACAAATCTTCTTCAAATTGTGTTAATTCAGCATCGTAATCAATATTATCCGGTTTAATTTCAATGGGTTTATTAATTTGTTTAATGAATTTAAAATATCTTATAGGAATAAATCTAATAATTTTTTGGTAAATGGAATCAATTAAATTATAAAGGTGAATAAACTGCTTAAAATGGGCGTGAATTAACACATCTCGCTTTTCATTTGTGTTTTCGTTTGTGTTTTCGCTTGTGTTTTGTTTATCTTGATCTAGTGAAACTTTCCACATATTCCTGAAATCATAATATGTTTTAATTTCTTGAGTATCTTTTATTTCACATTTGAAAATGGGTTCTTTTAAATCAAAAGTCAATTTGCATCCTTTTTCAAAAATTTCCTTGATCAAAAAAATCAAATATTGTGAAACATTTTGGTTCAGTATTTCCTTAATTTCGGGTAATTTTCCATGAAGAGATTTTAAATCAATTCCTTGAGGAAGTTGGATTTCTTTGAGTTTTGATTTAATATCTTGAATAGTTTCGAATTTATTATTTGGATCATTTATATTTTTTATGAATTCCAATAAAATATTCAAATTTTTGATTAAAATCCCTGGTAAATCAAGATTTTGCAATATAATAAGTTCTTCTTCAAAATTTTGTGTTGTTTTTCAATGCTCCATAATAATAATGAATTTTCTTGGTATGTTGGTATTAATTCATTAATAAAATCAAGAACCTCTTTTTTTAACCCAATTTGCTTTGAAATGGTTTTAAATTTTTTTTTAATTTCGTGCAATTTGCATTTTTTTAATTTTTCAATCTCATCTCCAATTTTTTGGAATTCTTCAGCCTCTTTTTTTTGTTGGTCTTCTGAAAGAAAAAATTTGCAAAATAGTAGAAAGGAATTATTAATCATGATTTGTTTTCTAAACTCGAAAAATTTCTTAATTTTTTTCATGGACTTTTCGTTAATGTTATCAAGATCTTGAAGGTTATCAATGAATTCTTTTTCATATTGCAATGGAAGTTCTTGATCAAGTTCATTAATTCTAATTGCATCATTTGAAATATGTGCTTGCCATTCAAACCAATTTTCTTTGGTTTGTTTGCAAATATTTTTCAAATCCATTGTACAATTTTCTATATTATTAACTGTTTTTCTGAGTATTACTTTATAGAAATGATTATCATATTTTTGGATGTGATATAAAATATCATCATTTTTAATCTCTTTAATAAATTGTCCAAATTCTTTAATTTTTATAATTTTTTGATTAAATTTATGGAGATTTGTAAAATTTTCGATCTGACCATATTTAAATTCATGAAAAAATTTTTGGGAATTAACAGGAAGTTGCTTTTTCAAATCTTCAAATTTTGTAATGTTTTGGATAATGTTTTCACTGTTAGGCAATAAATAAATGAAATCGGTGAAAATATCTTTGTTACTTAAATAAAATTCAACTTCTTCTAAGGAAGCTTTTTTTTCTGATTGAATTCCACGAGAAAATTTTTTAATTCCTTTATAATATTGATTTAATTTTCCAGTAAATTCTTTTTCAAAATCCGATAATTGTTCTTGAGAATTTGTTTCATTTGGATGATCTTTTTTGAAATTCATAAACAAAAGTAATGATTTATACCACTTTTCAAATCCAAGAATTTTACCCTTTTGCTTAATGATATGTTTCCATTCATTAGGTTTAACAAGTTCATTGTTTGAATTTGTATTGTATTTTACTAAAAAAGAAATTTGAATTTTGGAAGCTAAATTCAAATTTTTTGATTTTCGAAATTTGTCGAAAAGTTTTTGTGTTTCAAGCATGTGTTGATATAATATTGATGTTTTTTCTTGTAAATAATTGATAAATTCAAGATTTTGCTTTTGCTTTTGCTTTTGCTTTTGCTTTTTGCTTTTTCTTTTTCTTTTCATTTTGCTTTTGATTTTTCTTTTTCTTTTTCTTTTTCTTTTGATTTCCATATTTTTGATAAGCTTGAGAATTAAAAATTTGAAGTAAGTTATTCAATTTTTTTGTGCTATTTTTTTCATTATAAGAAGGTTGATATTCAAGATTTTGAATAGCTATTTGAGAAATTTGGTTTTGGTTTTGATTTTTAAAAGGAAATTCAATCCAAAATTCAAACCAATTTTTTAATGTTGGAAAAACAATTTTTCCAAATAATTCTTGGAAACTTTCCATTCCGAAAAGTTGAAATTTTGAAATTTTGAAAAAAGGAGAATTGACGAAATTGTTCCAATTTTTTTTTTTTGAATCTGTATTGAAGTCGAAAAGAAAATCAATAACTGTTTGAGGAACATCTTTTCTTGTTTCTAAAAATGAATTAAGACAAATCTCTAAATCATCTTGATTAATTTGTTCTGGAAGCTCGAAATGATAGTCGGATTTCTTATCTGTGAAATCAGGAGAAAAAGTATCAAAAAGAGGAAGAAATCGAATTTTCATTGATTCTGTTGTTAGTTGAGTGTTTGGAATTTTTCGGATTTTTTTAAGTAAAGGATATATTTTTTCATAGGCAGTCTTATTCTTGGAATGTTTATGAGCAAAATAGATTATCTTATTGCTTTCAATAAATATTTTTTTTGTGGATTGCGTTAATAAACCGGCAAAAATGCTTTCATGAAAATGAGAACTTAAAAGAAAAAGAAACCGGGAAATAAATTGAGCATCTCGACTTTCGAATTCATAGTCTTGTTTTTGATCCTTTTTCAAATGATTTTTTTTTATTTTTTCATCTAAAAATGCAGAAAAATTTGTATAAATCTATCAAAATCTTCTTTATTTGTTTTCTTCTTGTATTTTTCTTGATTTAATTGAGAAATATAAGTATTTATTGCTTCAAACATTAAATAAGTATCTGGCTTTTCACAATCAAAACGGAAAAAAATTTGTTTTTGAGACTCTCTAACTTCTATAGTTTGTGAATTATTTATTGAGTAAGAAAAGGAATGTCCAGATTGAAATGTGAAAAAATGGATTCCTTGAAAAGAAGTTTTTGGTTTATAAGTTTTGTTTCTAATTTTAAGAACGAGAATAGAAGGATCATTTTTTGAGACATAAATTAAAGTAATATCTTTTGTTTCCATTTTTTTTTTGAAATGAAAAAAATGAAAAAAATGAAAAAAAAAAAAATTTTAATTAAATTTAAAAATCCACTTTTTTATTAAATTTTTTAATTAAAAATAAAAAAAGGAAAAAAAATTTTTAATTTGAATTTATATTAAAATTTGATTTAAATTCAATATTAAAATTTGATTTAATTTGAATTTAATTTAATATTGAAATTTAATATTAAAATTTAATTTTTAATTTAATTTTGAATTTAATATTGAAATTTAATTTAAATTCAGACCATCTTAAAGGAATTAAATTTAAATTCAGATCATCTTAAAGAAATTTAATTTAAATTCAGACCATCTTAAAGGAATTTAATTTAATTTGAATTTAATATTGAAATTTAATTTAAATTCTGATCATCTTAAAGGAATTAAATTTAAATTCATTTTAAAGAAATTTAATATTGAATTTAATATTGAAATTTAATTTAAATTGAAATTTAATATTGAAATTTAATATTAAATTGAATTTAATATTGAAATTTAATTTAAATTCGATCATCTTAAAATAAATTAAATTTAAATTCTGATCATCTTAAAGAAATTTAATATTAAATTTAAATTTAAATTCAGATCATCTTAAAGAAATTAATTTAATTTTGAATTTAATATTAAAGAAATTTAATTTAAATTCAGACCATCTTAAAGGAATTAAATTTAATTTGAATTTAATATTGAAATTTAATTTAAATTCTGATCATCTTAAAGGAATTAAATTTAAATTCAGATCATCTTAAAGAAATTTAATATTGAATTTAAATAATATTGAATTTAAATAATTTAAATAATTTAAATAATATTGAATTTAAAATAATTTAAATAATATTGAATTTAAATAATTTAAATAATATTGAATTTAAATAATTTAAATAATTTTGAATTTAAATAATATTGAATTTAAAATAATTTAAATAATTTAAATAATATTGAATTTAAATAATTTAAATAATTTAAATAATATTGAATTTAAATAATTTAAATAATTTAAATAATATTGAATTTAAATAATTTAAATAATTTTGAATTTAAATAATATTGAATTTAAATAATTTAAATAATTTAAATAATATTGAATTTAAATAATATTGAATTTAAATAATTTAAATAATTTAAATAATATTGAATTTAAATAATTTAAATAATATTGAATTTAAATAATTTAAATAATATTGAATTTAAATAATTTAAAATAATTTAAATAAATAATATTGAATTTAAATAATTTAAAAATAATTTAAAATAATTTTAAATAATTTTAAATAATATTGAATTTAAATAATTTAAATAATTTAAATAATATTGAATAATATTGAATTTAAATAATATTGAATTTAAATAATTTAAATAATATTGAATTTAAATAATTTAAATAATATTGAATTTAAATAATTTAAATAATATTGAATTTAAATAATTTAAATAATATTGAATTTAAATAATTTAAATAATATTGAATTTAAATAATTGTTTAAATAATATTGAATTTAAATAATATTGAATTTAAAATAATTTTGAATTTAAATAATTTTGAATTTAAATAATATTGAATTTAAATAATATTGAATTTAAATAATTTAAATAATATTGAATTTAAATAATTTAAATAATTTAAATAATATTGAATTTAAATAATTTAATAATTTAAATAATTTAAATAATTTAAATAATTTGAATTTAAATAATAATTTAAATAATATTGAATTTAAATTTAAATAATATTGAATTTAAATAATTTCGAATTTAAATAATTTAAATAATTTAAATAATTTAAATAATTTTGAATTTAAAATAATTTAAATAATATTGAATTTAAATAATTTTGAATTTAAATAATTTTGAATTTAAATAATTTGAATTGGAATAATTTTTGAATTTAAATAATATTGAATTTAAATAATTTTGAATTTAAATAATTTAAATAATTTTGAATTGGAATAATTTTGAATTTAAATAATATTGAATTTAAATAATATTAAATTTAAATAATATTGAATTTAAATAATTTATTGAAATAAATAATTTAAATTTAAATAATTTAAATAATTTAAAGAATTTAAATAATATTGAATTTAAATAATATTAAATTTAAATAATTTAAATAATATTGAATTTAAATAATATTGAATTTAAATAATTTAAATAATATTGAATTTAAATAATATTGAATTTAAATAATTTTAAATAATTTAAATAATATTGAATTTAAATAATATTGAATTTAAATAATATTGAATTTAAATAATAATTTAAATAATATTGAATTTAAATAATATTAAATTTAAATAATATTGAATTGAATATTGAATTTAAATAATTTAAATAATTTAAAATAATATTGAATTTAAATAATATTGAATTTAAATAATTTAAATAATTTTGAATTTAAATAATTTAAATAATTTTGAATTTGAATAATATTGAATTTAAATAATATTGAATTTAAATAATATTGAATTTAAATAATTTAAATAATATTGAATAATATTGAATTTAAATAATTTAAATAATATTGAATAATATTGAATTTAAATAATTTAAATAATATTGAATTTAAATAATATTGAATTTAAATAATATTGAATTTAAATAATTTTGAATTTAAATAATATTGAATTTAAATAATTTTGAATTTAAATAATATTGAATTTAAATAATATTGAATTTAAATAATTTAAATAATTTAAATAATTTAAATAATATTGAATTTAAATAATATTGAATTTAAATAATATTGAATAATATTGAATTTAAATAATATTGAATTTAAATAATATTGAATTTAAATAATATTGAATTTAAATAATATTAAATTTAAATAATATTAAATTTAAATAATTTTGAATTTAAATAATTTTGAATTGGAATTGGAATTGGAATTGGAATTGGAATTGGAATTGGAATTGGAAATAAAATTAATGTTGTTTTATTTAATTATTTATTTATTAAAATTAAATTTTTTTTTCTTTGTAAGAAATTGAAAGAATGAAAAAACAAATTTAAAAAAAAATTATGTTTTTGTTTTTGTTTTTGTTTTTGTTTTTGTTTTTGTTTTTGTTTTTGTTTTTGTTGATATTTTTGTTGTTGATTTTGGTTATTTATTTTTTTTTAATTGTGTTTCAATTTTCATTTCATTTTCTGTACTAATAAGATGATAAACAACAAGTAAAACAATAATTGCTAAAGCAAGTGAATTGCAAATAATTAATAATTGTGCGTCTGTTATCATAATTATAATTATAATTAAAAAAGAAAAAAAATGAAAAAAAAAATAAAAAAAATAAATAAATAAAAAAGGAGAAAAAAAAAAAAGAAGAAAAATATTTTTAATTAAAAATTTTTTTATTTATTTGGGCAAAAAAATGATTATGTCATATGACGTCATCTATCTTTTTTATTTATTTAAAAAGAAAAAAAAAAAAGAAAAAAAATTTTTTTTTTTTAATTTAATTTTTGTTTTTTTTTTCATTTTTATTTTTCGCTTGTTATTTTTTTTAGCGAATGTAAATTATAAATTATAAATAAAAATAAAAAAAAAATTTTTTTTAATTAATTAATTTAAAATTAAAAAATAAAAATAAATAAAATAGAAAGAATAGATAGAGAATCATGGTGAAGTTTACAATTGAACAAATGTAAATAAAATAAAATATAAAAAAAGAAAAAAAAAAATTTTAATTGAAAAAAAAAAAAAAAATTTTTTTTGGTTGTTTTTTTTTTTTAATAAATAATTATAATAAAAAAATAGTCGAGCAATGATGGACAAGAAAAAGAATATTAGAAATATGTCTGTTATTGCACATGTAGATCATGGAAAATCAACATTAACAGATAGTTTAATTTCCAAAGCTGGAATTATTGCTGGAGAAAAAGCTGGAACAACAAGATATACAGATACAAGACAAGATGAACAAGATCGTTGCATTACAATTAAAAGTACAGCAGTTTCACTTTATTATGAAATGGATAAAGCAGATATTCCTGAAGGAACTGAACCAGGTGTAAGTAGAATAATAAAATTTTAAAAAAAAAATTTTTTTTTGAATGTTTTTGTTTTTGTTTTTGTTTTTTGATCTAATGTTTGATGTTTTTGTTTTTTGATCTAATATTTAAAAACAAATTTTTTTTAATTCATTTTTCATTTTTTAATTTATTTTCTTTTTTTATTTCATTTTCATTTCTTTTTTTAGCATTTGATCAATTTAATTGATTCACCAGGTCACGTTGATTTCTCTTCTGAAGTCACAGCTGCTTTAAGAGTTACAGATGGAGCTTTAGTTGTTGTTGATAATGTGGAAGGTGTTTGTGTCCAAACTGAAACTGTGTTAAGACAAGCATTAACAGAAAGAATCAAGCCTGTTGTTATTGTTAACAAAGTTGATCGAGCCATTCTTGAATTGCAATTAGATTCTGAAGAAATGTACCAAAACTTTGTCAGAATCATTGAATCAGTCAACGTTATTATTGCAACTTATCACGATGATCTTCTTGGAGATGTTCAAGTTTATCCTGAAAAAGGAACCGTTGCTTTTGGAAGTGGTCTTCATGGATGGGCGTTTACTCTCAACAAATTTGCCAAAATGTATGCATCAAAATTCGGAGTTCAACCAGAAAAATTCATCAAGAGACTTTGGGGAGATAACTTCTATGATCCACAATCCAAAAAATGGAACCACACTGGATTAACTGCCAATAAAAAACCACTTAAAAGAGCATTTTGCCAATTCATTATTGAACCCATTCAACAAATTTTCCAAGCAGTCATGAACAACCAAATTGACAAAGTTGTCCAAATGTGCACCAAATTGGGAATCCATTTGAAACAAGAAGAAAAGGAATTGGTCCAAAAAGATTTATTGAAAACTGTTATGAAAAAATTCCTTCCTGCCGCCGATGCACTTTTGGAGATGATTGTTCTTCATTTACCTTCACCAGTCGTTGCCCAAAAATACAGAGTCAACAACTTATACACAGGACCAATGGACGACGAATGCGCCAACGGAATTCGGGAATGTAATCCTGAAGGTGCGCTTATTATGTACATTTCTAAAATGGTACCGACAACCGATAAGGGACGATTCTACGCATTTGGTCGAGTCTTTTCAGGTACAATCAAAAGCGGACAAAAAGTCAGAATTATGGGACCTAACTACGAGCCTGGCAAGAAAGAAGATTTGTTTGTGAAAAATATCCAAAGAGTTGTTTTGATGATGGGAAGATATGTCGAAACCCTTTCTGATTGTCCTTGCGGAAATATTGCTGGATTGGTCGGAATTGATCAATACTTGCTCAAATCAGGAACAATCTCAGACTCAGAAACAGCACACAATTTGCGAGTTATGAAATTCTCAGTGTCACCAGTCGTGCGTGTTGCTGTTGAAGCCAAGCATCCTGCTGATTTACCCAAGCTTGTTGAAGGATTGAGAAGATTGAGTAAATCCGATCCTTGTGTGCAATGTATCATTGAAGAGAGCGGAGAACATATTATTGCTGGTGCTGGAGAGTTGCATCTTGAAATCTGTTTGAAAGATCTCCAAGAAGAATATTGCAGTATCCCAATCATAACATCCAACCCTGTTGTCTCTTTCCGAGAAACTGTCCGTTCTGAATCAAGTATTCTCTGTTTGTCAAAATCACCAAATAAACACAACAGATTGTTTGTCAAGGCCGAACCTTTGAATACCGAATTGCAAAACGAAATTGAAAATGGAAAAATCACACCACGAGATGAACCCAAATCTCGTGCTCGATATATGGGAGAGAACTTCGGATGGGACACAACAGAAGCTCGTAAAATCTGGTGTTTTGGACCAGAAAACAATGGAGCAAACTTATTAGTTGATCTTTCAAAAGGAGTCCAATATTTGAACGAAATTAAAGATTCTGTTATTTCCGCCTTCCAATGGGCAACCAAAGAAGGAGTGCTTTGCGAAGAAAACATGAGAGGAATCCGATTCAATATTCACGATGTTACTCTTCATCCAGATTCCATTCATCGTGGTGGTGGACAAATCATCCCTACAGCACGAAGAGTCTTCTATGCTTCACAACTTACTGCAGAACCAACTCTTATGGAACCAATCTATCTTGTTGAAATTCAAGGACCAGAAACTTGTATTGGAGGAATGTACACTGTTCTTACCCGTAGACGTGGTACAGTCATTTCTGAAGAACAAAAACACGGAACACCCATTTTCCTTGTCAAAGCTTATCTTCCAGTCATGGAGTCTTTCGGATTTACTGCAGATTTGAGAAGTCACACCTCTGGTCAAGCTTTCCCTCAATCTGTTTTTGATCATTGGAATGTTATGACTGATTCTCCTTTCAGTGAAAATTCAAAAGTTCGTAACATTGTTCTTGAAACTCGTAAACGTAAAGGTCTTACTCCAGAAATTCCTCCTCTTGATCGTTTCTTTGATAAACTCTAAATTTTTCTTTCTTTCTTTCTTTTACTTCATTTCCTTTCCTTTCTTTTCTTACTTTTTTACTTTTTTTTTTCAAATTTTTCTCAACAACCAATTTTTCAATTCAAACAAAAAAAAAGCTTTTTTTTTTCCATTTCTTTTCATAGAACTGAAATTATCAAATAATTTCCAAATAATTATCAAATAATAATAATAAACAAAACAAAGAAATCAATTAAAAAAAAAAAACAAAAAAAAACAATTTTCATTTTTTTTTTCCTTTTTTTTCATTTAAAAAAATAAAAAATAAAATAAAATAAAATGGAATATGATAATCCTTTATTTTGGGAATTTCGTTATTTTATTCAAAAAAATACTTTTGATTGGTATTTTAATTTTGAAACTCTTTATCAATTTACTTCTGAATTTTGGAATAAAGATTTTGAAGTTCTTCATGTTGGTTGTGGAACTAGTTGTTTGTTTTATTAACTTAGAATTTAATTTAAATTTAATAATTAGATTTTTAATATTTAATATAATTTAGCTTTAACAGAAGATATGATTAAATTTGGGATTAAAAAAGTTGTTAATATTGATGTAATTTCTTTTAATATTTCTTTTAATATTTTTTTTAATATTTCTTTTTTTAGATTTCCAAAGTTTTAATTAAAAATTTAAAAGAAACTTATAAAAATGATTCTCGTCTTGAATGTAAATTCAATTTTAATTCAATTTTAAATTAATTTTAAATCAATTTTAAATCAATTTTAAATCAATTTTATATCAATTTTAAATTAATTTTAAATCAATTTTAAATCAATTTTATATTAATTTTAAATCAATTTTATATCAATTTTAAATCAATTTTAAATCAATTTTAAATCAATTTTAAATCAATTTTATATCAATTTTATATTAATCAATTTTAAATCAATTTTATATTAATTTTATATCAATTTTAAATCAATTTTATATCAATTTTATATCAATTTTATATCAATTTTATATTAATTTTAAATCAATTTTATATTAATTTTAAATCAATTTTAAATCAATTTTAATTTTTAAATCAATTTTAAATCAATTTTAAATCAATTTTAAATCAATTTTAAATCAATTTTAAATCAATTTTAAATCAATTTTATATCAATTTTAAATCAATTTTAAATCAATTTTAAATCAATTTTAAATCAATTTTAAATCAATTTTAAATCAATTTTAAATCAATTTTAAATCAATTTTAAATCAATTTTATATCAATTTTAAATTAATTTTATATCAATTTTAAATCAATTTTATATCAATTTTAATCAATTTTATATCAATTTTAAATTTTTTATATCAATTTTATCAATTTTATATCAATTTTATATCAATTTTATATCAATTTTAAATCAATTTTATATCAATTTTAATCAATTTTAAATCAATTTTAAAATTTTATTTTCAATTTTAAATCAATTTTAAATTAATTTTAATCAATTTTATATCAATTTTAAATCAATTTTAAATCAATTTTAAATCAATTTTATATCAATTTTAAAATTTTATATCAATTTTAAATCAATTTTAAATCAATTTTATATCAATTTTAAATCAATTTTAAATCAATTTTAAATCAATTTTATATCAATTTTATATCAATTTTAAATCAATTTTATATCAATTTTAATCAATTTTATATCAATTTTAAATCAATTTTAAATCAATTTTAAATCAATTTTAAATCAATTTTAAATCAATTTTAAATCAATTTTAAATTAAATCAATTTTTTAAATCAATTTTAAATCAATTTTAAATCAATTTTAAAAATCAATTTTAATTTTTAAATCAATTTTAAATTTTTAAATCAATTTAAATCAATTTTTATTTTAATCAATTTTAAATCAATTTTAAATCAATTTTAAATCAATTTTAAATCAATTTTAAATCAATTTTAATCAATTTTAAATCAATTTTTAAATCAATTTTAAATCAATTTTAAATCAATTTTAAATCAATTTTAAATCAATTTTAAATCAATTTTAAATCAATTTTAAATCAATTTTAAATCAATTTTAAATCAATTTTAAATCAATTTTAAATCAATTTTAAATCAATTTTAAATCAATTTTAAATCAATTTTAAATCAATTTTAAATCAATTTTAAATCAATTTTATATCAATTTTAAATCAATTTTAATTAAATCAAAATTAAGTTTTTGCAATGGATGTTAAAAAAATGATTTTTAAAGATGAAACTTTTGATTTAATCATTGATAAAGGAACTTTAGATAGTTTAATTGTATTTTCCATTCAAAAACCTTTTTAAAATTTAAAACTTAAAATTTAAAGCTTAAAACTTGAAAAAATAAATTAAAAAGTGTGGGAAATTAGGAGAAGAGAATGTATTTGAAATGATGAGTGAAATTTATAGAGTTTTAAAGAGTAAAAAATATTTTATTCTTGTTACTCATCAACCAGCTGAAAGTAGAGAAAAAATACTTCAAAAATTTAATTGGAAAATAAAAAGGATTCCGTTTAGTAAATTAAATCAATTTTCAATCAATTTTCAATCAATTTTCAATTAATTTTATTAATTTTATTAATTTTATTAATTTTATTAATTTTATTAAAGATTTAAATGAAGATTTAAATGAAGATTTAAAAAGATTTAAATAAAAATTTAAAATTTAAATGAAAATCTAAATGAAGATTTTAAAGAAGATATTTTATAAAGATTTAAAATGAAAGATTTAAAAATGAAAATTTAAAAATAAAAATTTTTAAATGAAAATCTAAATGAAGATTTAAATGAAGATTTATTAAAATTTAAATGAAGATTTACAAAAATAAATTTAAAAATTTAAATAAAGATTTAAATGAAGATTTAAATAAAATTTAAATGAAGATTTAAATGAAAATTTAAATGAAGATTTAAATGAAGATTTAAATGAAGATTTAAATGAAGATTTAAATGAAGATTTAAATAAAAATTTAAATGAAGATTTAAATGAAGATTTAAATGAAAATTTAAATGAAGATTTAAATAAAGATTTAAATGAAGATTTAAATGAAGATTTAAATGAAGATTTAAATGAAAATCAAAAAATTCCAATTATTTATATTTTAATTAAAAATTAAAATTGAAATAAAAATTAAAATTCATTTTTAAAAAAAAAGTGGATTGGAAAAAGAAGAAAAGAATAAAAGAAATAAAATAAAAAAGAAGGAGAAAATTAAATAAAAAAGAAAAAAGGAGAAAATTTATTTTTTGTTTATTTATTTTTGCCTTTCAAAAAAAACAACAACAAAAAATTAATTTTTTAAAAAGAAAAATTTTATTTCATTTTTTTTTTCTCAATTTCTTTTTATTTTTATTATTATTCTCTTTATTTTTTATTATTATTCTTTTTATTTTTTTAATTATTATTCTTTTTTTTTTATTTGAAATTCTAATTTTCTGTTAAAAAAATTTAAAAGAAAAAAAATATAAAGAAAAATGAATTACACAACAGATTCAAATCCGTATAACTTTTACAATCAACAAGAGCCACAATCCAACTCAATAGAAATGCAAAATGTTGACAGTTTTCAACAAAATTTTGGCCAATCCAACTTGAATACTACCGGCAATTATGAAATTTATAACCCAGATTTTGGACCTCGTCCTAACACAGATATTGATGCTGCCCCATATATTCATTCAGGAGTTAATCTGCAGGATCCAAGTCTTAACGAGCAGGTTCAAAATCATGAACTTGAAGAGGATCTGAGGAATATTGATGTTGATTCGTTACGCCGAGATGAAGTTATTCCCCCACCATATGTCCATAATGAACCCACTTATAATGCACAACCCCCAAAAAAACCTGACGAAAAAAAGAGAAAGAGATTTAGAGTGTTTACTATGATTGTATTAGGTGGTTGGGGTGTTGTTCTTTATTTGTTGATAGCTTGGGTTTTTCCTGGTGGATATCAACAAAATAAATGGGATATTAATACAGAGTGCAACGTTACTTATACACCCACTGAAAAAGTACTTCTTGTTGACTATTATTAAATTGATTATAATAATTTTTAATAATCAAATTTAATAATCAATTTAATAATAATTTTAATAATAATTTTAATAATAATTTAATAAATAATTTTAATAATAATTTTAATAATATTTTAATAATAATTTAATAATAATTTTAATAATAATTTTAATAATAATTTTAATAATATTTTTAATAATAATTTTAATAATAATTTTAATAATCAATTTAATAATAATTTTAATAATAATTTAATAATAATTTTAATAATCAATTTAATAATAATTTTAATAAATAATTTTAATAATCAATTTAATAAATAATTTTAATAATAATTTTAATAATAATTTTAATAATAATTTTAATAATAATTTTAATAATAATTTTAATAATAATTTTAATAATAATTTTAATAATAATTATAATAATAAATTTAATAAATAATTATAATAATAAATTTAATAAATAATTTATTAATAAATTTAATAAATAATTTATTAATAAATTTAATAAATAATTTATTAATAATTTTAATAATAATTTTAATAAATTTAATAAATAATTTATTAATAATTTTAATAATAATTTAATAAATAATTTTAAATAATAAATTTAATAATAAATTTATTAATAAATTTAATAAATAATTTTAATAATAATTTTAATAATAATTATAATAATAAATTTAATAATAATTTTAATAATAAATTTAATAAATAAATTTAATAATAAATTTAATAAATAATTTTAATAATATTTTAAATAATAATTTTAATAATAATTTTAATAATCAATTTAATAAATAATTTTAATAATAATTTTAATAATAAATTTAATAATAATTTTAATAATAATTTTAATAATAATTTTAATAATAATTTTTTAAAAAATAAAGACTGCTGTTTATCGAAAAGATAATGGAAATTATGTTAATGCGAAAATTGTAGATCCTTGTAAACCAAAATTTTCTTCAAGTTCTATTGTAAAAAATTTAAAAAGAAAATGAATTGAAAAGAAAAATTTCAAATTAAATTCAAAAAAAACAAAAACAAAAACAAAAACAAAAACAAATTTTAATATTAATAGCAAGGTGAAAGAACTTGTTGGATACATCCAAAAGATGAAGAGAAAGTGAGAATATTCCCACTTTGGAAATTTGCTTATTTCAAAGTTGCAGTTGCTTTTACTGTTATAATTCTTGTTTTAACAAACATTCCATTTTTAATTTATGATTTAGTGAAATCAGAAGAAGAAACAAAATTTTATGTTAGTTTTCAAAAAATAAATTTAATTATAATTTTTATAAATAATTTTAATTATAATTTTAACAATAATTTTAATAATAATTTTAATAATAAATTTAATAATAATTTTATTAATAATTTTAATAATAATTTTTATTTTAATTTTAATAATAATTTTAATAATAAATTTAATAATAAATTTAAATAATAATTTTAATAATAATTTTTAATAATAAATTTAATTATAATTTTAATAATAAATTTAATAATAATTTTAATAATAAATTTAATAATAATTTTAATAATAATTTTAATTATAATTTTAATAATAATTTTTATAAATAATTTTAATAATAATTTTAATAATAATTTTAATAATAAATTTAATAATAATTTTAATAATAAATTTAATAAATAATTTTAATAATAATTTTAATTATAATTTTAATAATAATTTTTATAAATAATTTTAATAATAATTTTAATAATAATTTTAATAATAAATTTAATAATAAATTTAATAATAATTTTAATAATAATTTTAATAATAATTTTTATAATAAATTTTAATAATAATTTTAATAATAATTTTAATAATAAATTTAACAATAATTATAATAATAATTTTAATAATAATTTTAATAATAATTTTAATAATAATTTTATTAATATTTTTAATAATAATTTTTATAAATAATTTTAATAATAAATTTAATAATAAATTTAATAATAATTTTAATAATAATTTTAATAATAATTTTATTAATAATTTTATTAATAATTTTTAATAATAATTTTTCAAAATGTTTAGATTATACACATTCCTTTTATGATCCTAATATTTCCAATCATGGCAATTGTTCTAATGTTTGTGTATCGTAAAAAAGCTATTATATTTCCAATAATTTTTCTAATTTATTTCGATATGATACTGTTTGGAGTGATTCTTCTGCCAGCAATAAAAGAAGGGAAAAAATACGATCTTACAGAATGCTTAGTAACAGATGCAGAAAGACGTGATTATTGTCCATATTGTGGTAGCATTCTTTCACTAACATGCACATCTTTATTCTCCTCTACATCATCAGATAGCTATAGTGATAAACGGAAGCCTTTCGTTACAGTGATTCCTGATAACTATGCGGTTGAACTTAATAGCTCTTCTGTTTATTATCCTTGGGTTCTTTATGATTTTGGAACAAGTGAAAATTCAATTGTTCCTGATGTCGGTGATAAAATTACTTGTTGGACTAAAAAAGATTACGAATTAGCTGCTGCTGCCCCTAAAACTATCACAAAATTACCAAATAAAAGCTCTCAATATAAAGCTGCTACAGTTGCTATTATTGTTATCTCTTCTATTTGGGGTTTTTTTATTTTGATTCGTTTAATGATTTCAAAACCTTAAAATCAAAATTAATATTAAAATTAAAATCAAAATTAATATTAAAATTAAAATTAAAATTAAAATCAAAATTAAAATTAAAATTAAAATTAAAATTAAAATTAAAATTAAAATTAAAATTAAAATTAAAATTAAAATTAAAATTAAAATTAAAATTTAAAATTAAAATTAAATTTAAAACAGAAATCAAAATTAAATTTAAAATTAAAATTAAAATTAATATAAAAATCAAAATTAAAATTAATATTAAAATTAAAATCAAAATTAAAATAAAAATCAAAATTAAAATTAAATTTATTTGAAAAAAAAAACAAAGAAAAAAATAAATTTTCAAAAAATCATTTTTCATTTTCTTTTTCTTTTTAAATAATTTTTTTTAATGGAAATTGATTCAAATGATTTTAACGAAAAGAAATCACAATCTTTTAATGAAATTAGTTATTTATGGCAAACTTTAAATTCATTTCTTTCTTATGAAGAATTTAGTATAAAAAAAATTGAAGAAGAAGAAAAAAATATTTCAGGATTAATTATAAAATATGGGAAACATTTAAATTTAAAAAAATTTGAAGAGAAATTCCAAAAAATTAAACATGCAATTAAATTAAATTCTCAAATTCTTCATTTTATTGCTGAACCTTATTTAATGAAATTTGAAATTCCAGAAAATTTTACTCCTTATTCAAATGAATATCAAGTTAGTAGAATAAGAAGTATTTTTAGAATTATTATGAGAGATTGGAGTGAAGATGTGTGTTTTAATTCAAATTCAAATCAAAATCACAAGAAGAATTAAAAGAAAAATCAATTAAATCAAATCAAATTAAATCAAAATCAAATTAAATCAAAATCAAATTAAATTAAATCAAATTAAATTAAATTAAATCAAATTAAATTAAATCAAATTAAATTAAATTAAATTAAATCAAATTAAATTAAATTAAAATTAAATTAAATCAAAATTAAATTAAATTAAATTAAATCAATATAAATTAAATTAAATTAAATTAAATTAAATCAAAGTTCAAATTAAATTAAATTAAATCAAATTAAATTAAATTAAATTAAATCAAAATCAAATTTAAATCAAATTAAAATTAAATTAAATCAAATTAAATTAAATTAAATTAAATTAAATCAAATTAAATTAAATTAAATCAAATTAAATTAAATTAAATTAAATTAAATCAAATTAAATCAAAATCAAATTAAATTAAATTAAATTAAATTAAATCAAATCAAATTAAATTAAATTAAATTAAATTAAATTAAATCAAATTAAATTAAATTAAATTAAAATTAAATTAAATTAAATTAAATTAAATTAAATCAAATTAAATTAAATCAAATTAAATTAAATCAAATTAAATTAAATTAAATTAAATTAAATTAAATTAAATTAAATTAAATTAAATTAAATTAAATTAAATTAAATTAAATTAAATTAAATTAAATTAAATTAAATTAAATTAAATTAAATTAAATCCAAATTAAATTAAATTAAATTAAATTAAATTAAATTAAATTAAATTAAATCAAATTAAATTAAATTAAATTAAATTAAATTAAATTAAATTAAATTAAATTAAATTAAATTAAATTAAATTAAATTAAATTAAATTAAATTAAATTAAATTAAATTAAATTAAATTAAATTAAATTAAATTAAATTAAATTAAATCCAAATTAAATCAAATCAAATCAAATTAAATTAAATTAAATTAAATTAAATTAAATTAAATTAAATCAAATTAAAATCAAATCAAATTAAATTAAATTAAATTAAATTAAATTAAATTAAATTAAATTAAATTAAATTAAATTAAATTAAATCAAATTAAATTAAATTCAAATTAAATCAATATTCAAATTAAATCAAAATAAATTAAATCAAATTAAATTAAATCAAATTAAATTAAATTAAATCAAAATAAAATTCAAATCAAATTAAATCAAATCAAATTAAATCAAATCAAATCAAATCAAATCAAATTAAATTAAATCAAAATTAAATTAAATTAAATTAAATTAAATCAAATTAAATTAAATTAAATTAAATTAAATTAAATTAAATTAAATTAAATTAAATCAAATTAAATTAAAATTAAATCAAATTAAATTAAATTAAATTAAATCAAATTAAATTAAACTAAATTAAATTAAATTAAATTTAAATTAAATTAAATTAAATCTTAAAGGGAAAAATAGAAAGAGATCAATCATATTCTTTAATTGTACAAAAACTAAATGAATATTTCCCAGATCAACAAAAAAGAAATGAAATTAAAGTTTTAGTTCCAGGATGTGGATTAGGAAGACTTCCTTTTGAAATAGCATATAATGGATATTTTTGTGAAGGAAATGATTTTTCATTACAATTACTTCTTACATCATCAGTAAAAAATTAAATCCAAATTCAAATTCAAATTTAAATTCAAATTCAAATTGAAAAATTTTTAGATGATAATAAATACTAAAGTTGAGAAAGTAAACCAATTTTCTATCTTTCCATATCTTCATGAAACTTCAAATACAATCAAAAATGAAGATCGATTAAAAGAAGTGAAAGTAAAAAAAAATAATTAATTAAGATTTAAATTAGAAAATCCAAAAAATTAAAACAAGTTGAATTTTTTTTAAAAAATAGTTTCCAGATATTGATACATTTCAGATTTCAAATGAAAAATTTTCAATTTGTGGAGGAGATTTTATTGAAGTTTATAGAAATCAACAAAATCAATGGGATTGTGTTGTAACTTGTTTTTTTATTGATACAGCTCATGTGATTTATAATTATATCGAAATAATTTGGGAAATTTTAAAACCAAATGGAATTTGGATAAATTTTGGTCCTTTGCAATATCATTGGGCTGATCTTCCTGGTGAAACTTCTCTCGAAATAAGTTATGAAGAATTGAAAGAATTTTCTATATCTTTGGGTTTTAACTTTCAATTTGAAACTTTTACTTCTTGTTCATATACTTCTTGTCCAAATTCTATGCTTCAATATACTTATAATTCTTCTTTTTTTGTTTGCTCAAAAAAATATTAACAAAATAAACTTATCTTTTTTGATTTTTAAATTTAAATTTTAATTTTGATTTTAATTTTAATTTTAATTTTGATTTTAATTTTGATTTTATTTTCTGAATCTTTCTTTTTCTAAAAAAGGTTTTCTTTTCTTTTTTTGATTTTGATTTTGATTTTGATTTTGATTTTGATTTTGATTTTGATTTTGATTTTGATTTTGATTTTGATTTTGATTTTGATTTTGATTTTGATTTTGATTTTGATTTTGATTTTGATTTTGATTTTGAATTTGAATTTGATTATTAAATTTGTTAATTAATAAATCAAATAAATTTGGATTTGTTTGATTTAATTGAAAATAATCAATTCCTCTTTCTAATTCTTCAATGATTTCTTTTGTAATTTGAATTCCATTTTTAATTTGATTTGAATAAATCCAATATTCTAATATTTGAAATGATTCATTACTTAATTCACTATAATCTGTAACTTTATTAGAATTATCTTCTGTAACAGATAAAAACATTCCTCGATATAATTCACTTCTCATTATTAATATTAATTTTGGAAATTTGTATTGTTTTTCTTTTCTTTCAATAATAAAATCTTTTTCATTTTCATTTTCATTTAAATAAATTCTTTTCATTGTTTCTTCAATTTTTTCATTTGAATTTATAATTTCTTTAATTTCAGAATATAATTTTGGATTTATTTTGGAATTGTTTGAATAAATCATTTCAAATATTTGATTTGATTCTTTAATTGATTTTTTTGAAATAATTTCTTGAAGTTTTTCAATTTGATTTTCATTTTGATTTAATCTATATTTTAATATTAATTTATGAGTTTCAATTATTTCTCCATTTTCTGTTTTAAATAAAATATCACAAAATTCTTTTCTTTCTAAATAGTTTTATCAAATCTTCTTCAAGATTGGAAAAAGAAGAATAATAAATAAATGATTTATCATTTCCACAAGAAATATGATAATTGAAAATATCTTCATTAAATCTTAATTTAGGAAGTTCAATTTGAATTGGAATTTTTTCCAAATTGCTTATATCTCCAGTTCCTAATTGACCAAAATCATTTAATCCAAATCCAATTAATTTCCCTTTTTCAGTTAAAATCAAAGTATGAACATTTCCAACAGAAATTTCAAGAATATAATCATTTTCAAATAAAGATGATTTGATTTCAGTAAATTCATAAATATCTTCATTTTTGCCAAATCCATTAAATGGATTCCATCCACATGAATAAAGTTTTCTTTTTGGATTTTGATTTTGATTTTCATCTTCATTTTCAATCAACATTATTGAATGATAATTTCCAGATTGAATATCAATTATTTTGCCTTTTGGAATATTTTGGATTTGGGTTAATTTTTGGATTTTTCTTCTTTTCTTGATTCTCCTAATCCAAGTTTACCATAATTGTTAGAACCACATCCAAATAATTCTTGATTTGAATTTAAAAGAAAAACATAAGTTGAACAATTTCCTGAAAATATTTTAGAAACATTTTTCATCATTAAAATTGGTTTTTGTGTTTTTTGAAGTATTTTAAAACCAAGTTGACAATATTGATTTGAACCAATTCCATAAGCATTTTGATTTGAAGTTAATAAATAAATTGAATTTGCTCCAGAAACAATATCTTCAATTACTCTATCGTTTGTATCTTCAATTAATGATGAAATATTGATAAATTGTTTTGGATTTTTTGGATTAATATCTTCTCCTTTGGCAAATACATTTCCTTCTTTTGTTAAAATAGCTTCATTTTCACCACCAACAGTTACTTTTTGAATATTTTCAATTTGGATTTTTGAAGGATTTTGTTTTGAATCATTTTCTTTTAAATATTCTATTGCTTTTCCATTTTTAAAAAGGAAAATTGTTGAATAAAAGCCTGATGAAATTTGTTTAATTTGTTTTTCATTTTCATTTTCATTTTCATTTTCAAATTTAAATTGAATTGGTTTTGTTATTTCATCTGGTTTATTTTTGATAAGAATTGGATATTTATTCCAACCACAAAATAAAATTTCATTCATTTTTGAAAAAGAAAAAAAATGAAAAATGAATTTTGAATTTTATTTTGAATTTAATTTTAATTTTGATTTTGAATTTAATTTTAATTTTAATTTTAATTTTGATTTTAAATTTTAATTTTAATTTTCAATTTTGATTTTGAATTTTAATTTTGATTTGAATTTCTGTTTTGATTTTGATTTTGATTTTGAATTTTAATTTTGATTTGAATTTTATTTTGAATTTAATTTTAATTTTAATTTTGATTTTAAATTTTAATTTTAATTTTCAATTTTGATTTTGAATTTTAATTTTGATTTGAATTTCTGTTTTGATTTTTTTTTGGTTTTATTTTTTTCTTTTTGAATTTTGATTTTCTTTTGGGTTTTGGTTTTGGTTTTGATTTTGGATTTTGATTTTGATTTTGGTTTTGATTTTGGTTTTGGTTTTGGTTTTGGTTTTTAAATTTTTTAATTAATAAATCAAATAAATTTGGATTTGTTTGATTTAATTGAAAATAATCAATTCCAGTTTTAATTTCATCAATAATTTCTTTTGTAATTTGAATTCCATTTTTAATTTGATTTGAATAAATCCAATATTCAAATATTTGAAATGATTTATCACTTAATTCACTATAATCTGTAACTTTATTTGAAGTATCATTTGTTACAGATAAAAACATTCCTCGATATAATTCACTTCTCATTATTAATATTAATTTTGGAAATTTATATTGTTTTTCTTTTCTTTCAATTATAAAATCTTTTTCATTTTCATTTTCATTTTCATTTAAATAAATTCTTTTAATTGTTTCTTCAATTTTTTCATTTAAATTTATAATTTCTTTAATTTCATAATATAATTTTGAATTTATTATTCTGTTTGAATAAATCATTTCAAATATTTGATTTGATTCTTTAATTGATTTTTTTGAAATAATTTCTTGAAGTTTTTCAATTTGATTTTGATTTTGATTTTGATTTTGATTTTGATTTAATCTATATTCCAATATTAATTTATGAGCTTCAATTATTTCTCCATTTTCTGTTTTAAATGAAATATCACAAAATTCTTTTCTTTCAAATAATTTTATCAAATCTTCTTCAAGATTAGAAAAAGAAGGAGGAGAATAATAAAGAAATGTTCTTTGATTTCCACAAGAAATATGATAATTGGAAATATCTTCATTAAATCTTAATTTAGGAAGTTCAATTTGAATTGGAATTTTTTGATTTTTTGTATCTCCAGTTCCTAATTGACCAAAATAATTTTGCCCAAATGCAATTAATTTCCCTTTTATTGTTAAAATCAAAGTCTCAAAAATTCCAACAGAAATATCAAGAATATAATCATTATCAAATAAAGATGATTTGATTTCAGTAAATTCATAAGTATTTTCATTTTTGCCAAGTCCATTATTTGAATAATATCCACATGAATAAAGTTTTCTTTTTGGATTTTGATTTTGATTTTCATTTTCAGTCAACATTATTGAATAAGCACTTCCACATTGAATATCAATTATTTTACCTTTTGGAATATTTTGGATTTTGGTTAATTTATTGATTTTTGTTTCTTCTCTTGTTGATTCTCCTAATCCAAGTTGACCAGAACTATTATATCCGCATCCAAATAATTCTTGATTTGAATTTAAAAGAAAAACATTTTTTGAAGAATTTCCTGAAAATATTTTAGAAACATTTTTCATCATTAAAATTGGTTTTTTTGTTTTTGGAAGTGTTTTAGAATCGAAACCAAGTTGTTCATATTGATTTGAACCAATTCCATAAGCATTTGATTTGAAGTTAATAAGTAAATTGAACGAGATCCAGAAACAATATCTTCAATTATTCTATCATTTTTATTTTCAATTAATGATGAAATATTGATAAATTGATTTGAATTTTTTGGATTTTTAGACTTTTTAGACTTTTTAGACTTTTTTGGCTTTTTTGGCTTTTTGTAAATATCTGTATTAATATCTTTTCCTTTGGCAAATACATTTCCTTCTTTTGTTAAAATAGCCTCATTTTTATAACTAACAGTTACTTTTTGAATATTTTCAATTTGAATTTTATGAGGTTTTTGAAATGAGTTTTCATATAAATATTCTATTGCTTTTCCATTTTCAAAAAGGAAAATTGTTGAAGAACCTGTTGAAATTTGTTTAATTTGTTTTTCATTTTCATTTTCAAAAGGAAATTTCATTAACTTTTTTATCATAATAGATTTCTCTTGAAAGAAAATGGGTTTTTCGTTTTGACCACAAAATAAACAATCATTCATTTTTAAAAATGAAAAAAATGAAAAACAAATTTATTTTGGATTTTCATTTTTCATTTTTTTCTTTTCAAAAATGAATGAAGTTTTATTTTTTGGTTGGAATAAATATCCAATATTTATCAAAAATAAACCAGATAAAATAACAAAACCAATCCAATTTAAATTTGAAAATGAAAATGAAAATGAAAATGAAAAACAAATTAAACAAATTTCATCTTCAAATGTTTCAACAATTTTCCTTTTCAAAAATGGAAAAGCAATAGAATATTTAAATGAAAATGATTCAAAACAAAAACCTGAAAAAATCCAAATTGAAGAAAATATTCAAAAAGTAACTATTGGCGATGAAAATGTAGCTATTTTAACAATAAAAGGAAATGTATTTGCCAAAGGAAAAGATATTAATCAAGATAATCCAAAAAAATTTATCAATATTTCATCATTAATTGAAGATACAAATGATAGAATAATTCAAGATATTGTTTCTGGATGGGATGCAACTTATTTATTAACTTCAAATCAAAATGTTTATGGAATTGGTGCTAATTATCATGGTCAACTTGGTTCTGAAACACTTGAAAAAACACAAAAACCAATTTTAATGATGAAAAATGTTTCTAAAATATTTTCAGGAAATTGTTCAACTTGTGTTTTTCTTTTAAATTTAAATCAAGAATTATTTGGATGTGGTGCAAATTTTTCAGGTATACTTGGATTAGGAGAATCAAAAAAAGAAGAAGCAATCCAAAAATTAACCAAAATCCAAAATATTCCAAAAGGTAAAATAATTGATATTCAATGTGGAAATTATCATTCAATAATGTTGATTGAAAATGAAAATGAAAATGAAAATGAAAATCCAAAAAGAAAACTTTATTCATGTGGAGATTATCATTGGAATGGATTTGGCAAAAATGAAAATACTTATGAATTTACTGAAATCAAATCATCTTTATTTGAAAATGATGATAATATTCTTGAAATTTCTGTTGCATATAAGCATACTTTGATTTTAACTTCAAAAGGGAAAATAATTGGATTTGGATTAAATGATTATGGTGAATTAGGAACTGGAAATACAGAAGATCAATTAATTCCAATTCAAATTGAACTTCCTAAATTAAGATTTAATGAAAATATTTCTAATTATCATGTTCTTTGTGGTGCTTTTCATAAATCATTTATTTATTATTCTTCTCCTTCTTTTTCCAATCTTGAAGAAGATTTGATAAAACTATTTGAAAGAAAAGAATTTTGTGATATTTCATTTAAAACAGAAAATGGAGAAATAATTGAAGCTCATAAATTAATATTGAAATATAGATTAAAAGATTATGAAAATCAAATTGAAAAACTTCAAGAAATTATTTCAAAAAATCAATTAAAGAATCCAATCAAATATTTGAAATGATTTATTCAAACAATTCTAATATAAATCCAAAATTATATTCTGAAATTAAAGAAATTATAAATTCAAATGAAAAAATTGAAGAAACAATGAAAAGAATTTATTTAAATGAAAATGAAAATGAAAATGAAAAAGATTTTATAATTGAAAGAGAAGAAAAACAATATAAATTTCCAAAATTAATATTAATAATGAGAAGTGAATTATATCGAGGAATGTTTTTATCTGTAACAAATGATACTTCTAATAAAGTTACAGATTATAGTGAATTAAGTAATAAATCATTTCAAATATTTGAATATTGGATTTATTCAAATCAAATTAAAGATGAAATTCAAATTACACAAGAAATAATTGATGAAATTCAAACAGGAATTGATTATTTTCAATTAAATCAAACAAATCCAAATTTATTTGATTTATTAATTAAAAATTTAATAATCAAAATCAAAATTAAAAAAATTCAAAATTAAAATCAAAATTCATTTTTCATTTTTCATTTTTTAAAATTAAAATCAAAATTCAAATTTTTCAAAAATTAAAATCAAAATTTTAAATTTGGTTCAAATAAACCAATATTTATCAAAAATAAACCAAAAAGAATAACAAAACCAATTCAATTTAAATTTGAAAATGAAAATGAAAATGAAAATGAAAAACAAATTAAACAAATTTCTTCTTCAAATGTTTCAACAATTTTCCTTTTTGAAAATGGAAAAGCAATAGAATATTTAAATGAAAATGATTCAAATCAAAATCCTTCAAAAATCCAAATTGAAGAAAATATTCAAAAAGTAACTGTTGGTTATGATAATGTAGCTATTTTAACAATAGAAGGAAATGTATTTGCAAAAGGAGAAGATATTAATCCAGATAATCCAAAAGAATTTATCAATATTTCATCATTAATTGAAGATAAAAATGATAAAATAATTGAAGATATTGTTTCTGGATACAGTTCAATTTACTTATTAACTTCAAATCAAAATGTTTATGGAATTGGTTCAAATCATTATTGTCAACTTGGTTTTGATTATGAAACACTTCAAAAAACAGAAAAGCCAATTTTAATGATGAAAAATGTTTCTAAAATATTTTCAGGAAATTCTTCTTATCATGTTTTTCTTTTAAATTCAAATCAAGAATTATTTGGATGCGGATATAATTATTATAGTCAACTTGGATTAGGAGAATCAAGAAAAGAAGAAACAACAATCGAAAAATTAACCAAAATCCAAAATATTCCAAAAGGTAAAATAATTGATATTCAATGTGGATATGTCCATTCAATAATGTTGATTGAAAATGAAAATGAAAATGAAAATCCAAAAAGAAAACTTTATTCATGTGGAGATTATCATTGGAATGGATTTGGCAAAAATGAAAATAATTATGAATTTACTGAAATCAAATCATTTTTATTTGAAAATAATGATGATATTCTTGAAATTTCTGTTGCATATAAACATAATTTGATTTTAACTTCAAAAAGGGAAAATAATTTCATTTGGAGATAATGATTATGGTGAATTAGGAACTGGAAATACAGAAGATCAATTAATTCCAATTCAAATTGAACTTCCTAAATTAAGATTTAATGAAGATATTTCCAATTATCATGTTCTTTGTGGTGCTTTTCATAAATCATTTATTTATTATTCTCCTCCTTCTTTTTCTAATCTTGAAGAAGATTTGATAAGACTATTTGAAAGAAAAGAATTTTGTGATATTTCATTTAAAACAGAAAATGGAGAAATAATTGAAGCTCATAAATTAATATTGAAATATAGATTAAATCAAATTGAAATTGAAATTGAAAAACTTCAAGAAATTATTTCAAAAAAATCAATTAAAGAATCAAATCAAATATTTGAAATGATTTATTCAAACAGAATAATAAATCCAAAATTATATTCTGAAATTAAAGAAATTATAAATTTAAATGAATCAATTGAAGAAACAATGAAAAGAATTTATTTAAATGAAAATGAAAAAGATTTTATTATTGAAAGAAAAGAAAAACAATATAAATTTCCAAAATTAATATTAATAATGAGAAGTGAATTATATCGAGGAATGTTTTTATCTGTAACTGAAGATAAATCAAATAAAGTTACAGATTATAGTGAATTAAGTAATAAATCATTTCAAATATTTGAATATTGGATTTATTCAAATCAAATTAAAGATGAAATTCAAATTACACAAGAAATTATTGATGAAATTAAAATTGGAATTGATTATTTTCAATTAAATCAAACAAATCCAAATTTATTTGATTTATTAATTAAGAAATTTAAAAATCAAAATCAAAATCAAAATCAAAAAAGGAAATGTTTAATTTGTTAAATTAATTTTTTGATGAAATTCAAACAGGAATTAATTATTTTCAATTAAATCAAACAAATCCAAATTTATTGATTTATTAATTAACAAATTTAATAATTAAAATTAAAATTAAAATTTAAATTAAAATTTATTTTTTCATTTTTCATTTTTTTATTTTTTTTCTTTTCAAAAATGAATGAAATTTTATTTTTTGGTCAAAATGAATATCCAATTCTTATCAAAAATAAACCAGATAAAATAACAAAACCAATTCAATTTAAATTTGAAAATGAAAATGAAAATGAAAATGAAAATGAAAATGAAAATGAAAAACAAATTAAACAAATTTCATCTTCAAATGTTTCAACAATTTTCCTTTTTGAAAATGGAAAAGCAATAGAATATTTAAATGAAAATGATTCAAAACAAAATCCTTCAAAAATCCAAATTGAAGAAAATATTCAAAAAGTAACTGTTGGTGATGATAATGTAGCTATTTTAACAATAGAAGGAAATGTATTTGCAAAAGGAGGAAATATTAATCCAGATAATCCAAAAGAATTTATCAATATTTCATCATTAATTGAAGATAAAATGATAGAATAATTCAAGATATTGTTTCTGGATGGGATGCAACTTATTTATTAACTTCAAATCAAAATGCTTATGGAATTGGTTCTAATTATGATAGTCAACTTGGTTTTGATTATAAAACACTTGAAAAAACAGAAAAACCAATTTTAATGATGAAAAATGTTTCTAAAATATTTTCAGGAAATTGTTCAACTTATGTTTTTCTTTTGAATTCAAATCAAGAATTATTTGGATGTGGTGCAAATTTTTCAGGTAGACTTGGATTAGGAGAATCAAGAAAAAAAGAAACAAAAATCAAAAAATTAACCAAAATCCAAAATATTCCAAAAGGTAAAATAATTGATATTCAATGTGGAAATTATCATTCAATAATGTTGATTGAAAATGAAAATCAAAATGAAAATCCAAAAAGAAAACTTTATTCATGTGGAGAGTCCGAATATAATGGACTTGGCAAAAATGAATATACTTATGAATTTACTGAAATTAAATCATCTTTATTTGAAAATGATGATAACATTCTTGAAATTTCTGTTGCATATAAGCATACTTTGATTTTAACTTCCAATTCAAAATTAATTTCATTTGGATTAAATAACTGGGGTGAATTAGGAAATGGAAATACAGAAGATCAATTAATTCCAATTCAAATTGAACTTCCTAAATTAAGATTTAATGAAGATATTTCCAATTATCATGTTCTTTGTGGTGCTTTTCATAAATCATTTCTTTATTATTCTCCTTTTCTTTCTTCTTTTTCCAATCTTGAAGAAGATTTGATAAAATTATTTAAAAGAAAAGAATTTTGTGATATTTCATTTAAAACAGAAAATGGAGAAATAATCAAAGCTCATAAATTAATATTGAAATATAGATTAAATCAAAATCAAAATGAAATTGAAAAACTCCAAGAAATTATTTCAAATAAATCAATTAAAGAATCTAATCAAATATTTGAAATGATTTATTCAAATAATTCCAAAATAAATCCAAAATTATATTCTGAAATTAAAGAAATTATAAATTCAAATGAAAAAATTGAAGAAACAATTAAAAGAATTTATTTAAATGAAAATGAAAATGAAAAAGATTTTATTATTGAAAGAAAAGAAAAACAATATAAATTTCCTAAATTAATATTAATAATGAGAAGTGAATTATATCGAGGAATGTTTTTATCTGTAACAAATGATACTTCAAATAAAGTTACAGATTATAGTGAATTAAGTAATAAATCATTTCAAATATTTGAATATTGGATTTATTCAAATCAAATTAAAAATGGAATTCAAATTACGAAAGAAATCATCAAAGAACTTGAAAGAGGAATTGATTATTTTCAATTAAATCAAACAAATCCAAATTTATTTGATTTATTAATTAACAAATTTAAAAATCAAAATCAAAATTAAAATTAAAATTAAAATTAAAATTAAAATCAAAATTAAAATTAAAATTAAAATCAAAATTAAAATTAAAATTAAAATTAAAATTAAAATTAAAATTAAAATTAAAATTAAAATTAAAATCAAAATCAAAATTAAAATTCATTTTTTCATTTTTTTCATTTTTTTTCTTTTCAAAAAATGAATGATTGTTTATTTTTTGGTCAAAATGAATATCCAAAACTTATCAAAAATAAACCAGATGAAATAACAAAACCAATTCAATTTAAATTTAAATTTGAAAATGAAAATGAAAATGAAAATGAAAATGAAAATGAAAATGAAAATGAAAATGAAAATGAAAATGAAAATGAAAAACAAATTAAACAAATTTCTTCTTCAAATGTTTCAACAATTTTCCTTTTTGACAATGGAAAAGCAATAGAATATTTAAATGAAAATGATTCAAAACAAAAATCTGAAAAAATCCAAATTGAAGAAAATATTCAAAAAGTAACTGTTGGTGATGATAATGTAGCTATTTTAACAAAAGAAGGAAATGTATTTGCCAAAGGAGGAAATATTAATCCAGATAATCCAAATCAATTTATCAATATTTCATCATTAATTGAAGATACAAATGATAGAATAATTGAAGATATTGTTTCTGGATGGGATGCAACTTATTTATTAACTTCAAATCAAAATGCTTATGGAATTGGTTCAAATGGATATGGTCAACTTGGTTTTGATTATAAAACACTTGAAAAAACAGAAAAACCAATTTTAATGATGAAAAATGTTTCTAAAATATTTTCAGGAAATTGTTCAACTCATGTTTTTCTTTTAAATTCAAATCAAGAATTATTTGGATGTGGTGCAAATTTTTCAGGTATAGTTGGATTAGGAGAATCAAGAAAAGAACAAAAAATTGAAAAATTAACCAAAATCCAAAATATTCCAAAAGGTAAAAATAATTGATATTCAATGTGGAAATTATCATTCAATAATATTGATTGAAAATGAAAATCAAAATGAAAATCCAAAAAGAAAACTTTATTCATGTGGAGATTTGAGATATAATGGACTTGGAAAAGATGAAAATACTTATGAATTTACTGAAATCAAATCAACTTTATTTGAAAATGATGATGATAATATTCTTGAAATTTCTGTTGCATATAAACATACTTTGATTTTAACTTCCAATTCAAAATTAATTGGATTTGGATTAAATGATTATGGTGAATTAGGAACTGGAGATACAAAAAATCAATTAATTCCAATTCAAATTGAATTTCCTAAATTAAGATTTAATGAAGATATTTCCAATTATCATGTTCTTTGTGGTGCTTTTCATAAATCATTTATTTATTATTCTCCTCCTTCTTTTTCCAATCTTGAAGAAGATTTGATAAAACTATTTGAAAGAAAAGAATTTTGTGATATTTCATTTAAAACAGAAAATGGAGAAATAATTGAAGCTCATAAATTAATATTGAAATATAGATTAAATCAAAATCAAATTGAAATTGAAAAACTTCAAGAAATTATTTCAAAAAAATCAATTAAAGAATCAAATCAAATATTTGAAATGATTTATTCAAATAATTCCAAAATAAATCCAAAATTATATTCTGAAATTAAAGAAATTATAAATTCAAATGAAAAAATTGAAGAAACAATGAAAAGAATTTATTTAAATGAAAATGAAAATGAAAAAGATTTTATAATTGAAAGAAAAGAAAAACAATATAAATTTCCAAAATTAATATTAATAATGAGAAGTGAATTATATCGAGGAATGTTTTTATCTGTAACAGAAGATGAATCAAATAAAGTTACAGATTATAGTGAATTAAGCAATAAATCATTTCAAATATTTGAATATTGGATTTATTCAAATCAAATTAAAGATGGAATTCAAATTACGAAAGAAATTATTGATGAAATTGAAATTGGAATTGATTATTTCCAATTAAATCAAACAAATCCAAATTTATTTGATTTATTAATTAAAAAATTTAATAATCAAAATCAAAATTAAAATTAAAATTAAAATTTTTTTTCATTTTTTTTCATTTTTCATTTTTTTCTTTTCAAAAATGAATAATATTTGGATTGTTGGAAAATATCATCCAAATCTTTTAAAAAACCAACCTGAAAAAGTGACTCGGCCAATGAGAATAACTTTTGAAAATGAAAATGAAAATGAAAATGAAAAACAAATTAAACAAATTTCTTCTTCAAGTTATTCAACAATTTTCCTTTTTGAAAATGGAAAAGCAATAGAATATTTAAATGAAAAACAAAAACCTCAAAAAATTCAAATTGAAGAAAATATTCAAAAAGTAACTGTTGGTTTTGGAAATGAAGCTATTTTAACAATAGAAGGAAATGTATTTGCCAAAGGAAAAGATATTATTTCAAAAAATCCAAAAGAATTTATCAATATTTCATTATTAATTGAAGATACAAATGATAGAAAAATTGAAGATATTGTTTGTGGAAGAAGTTCAATTTACTTATTAACTTCAAATCGAAATGCTTATGGAATTGGTTCAAATGATCATGGCCAACTTGGTTTTGATTATGAAACACTTGAAAAAACAGAAAAACCAATTTTAATGATGAAAAATGTTTCTAAAATATTTTCAGGAAATTCTTCAAAATATGTTTTTCTTTTAAATTCAAATCAAGAATTATTTGGATGCGGTGATAACAAATATGGCCAACTTGGATTGGGAGAATCAATAACCGAACAGAAAATCAAGCAATTAACCAAAATTGAAGATATTCCAAAAGGAGAAATAATTGATATTCAATGTGGATGTTATCATTCAATCATGTTAATTGAAAATGAAAATGAAAATGAAGATCAAAATGAAAATAAAATGAAAATGAAAATCAAAATTCAAAAAGAAAACTTTATTCATGTGGAAATTCTCAATTTAATGCACAGTATGGTTATCGAGATAGTAAAAAATTTACTGAAATCAAATCATCTTTATTTGAAAATGATCAAATTCGAGTTTTTTCTGTTGGAACATATCATACTTTGATTTTAACTTATAATGGAAAGATGATAGGTTTTGGTGTTCATTACTTTCCCAGATTACCAACAGATACATATTCGTATTTTGATTACAACCAAATTGCTGAACTTGAACCTCCTAAATTTATTTTTGATATTTCCAATTATCAAATTTCTTGTGGAGATGAGAATTCATTCCTTTATTATTCTCCTTTTCTTTCTAATCTTGAAGAAGATTTGATAAAACTATTTCGAAGAAAAGAATTTTGCAATCTTTCATTTAAAACAGAAAATGGAGAAATAATTGAAGCTCATAAATTAATATTGAAATATAGATTAAAAGATCAAAATCAAATTGAAATTGAAAAACTTCAAAAAATTATTTCAAATAAATCAATTCAAGAATCAAATCAAATATTTGAAATGATTTATTCAAATAATTCCAAAATAAATCCAAAATTATATTCTGAAATTAAAGAAATTATAAATTCAAATGAATCAATTGAAGAAACAATGAAAAGAATTTATTTAAATGAAAATGATTTTATAATTGAAAGAAAAGAAAAACAATATAAATTTCCAAAATTAATATTAATAATGAGAAGTGAATTATATCGAGGAATGTTTTTAGCAGTGACTGATGATACTTCCAGTCAAGTGAACGATTATAGTGAATTAAGTAATGAAGCATTTCAAATACTTGAATATTGGATTTATTCAAATCAAATTAAAAATGGAATTAAAATTACGAATAAAATCATTAAAGAACTTGAAACTGGAATTGATTATTTTCAATTAAATCAAACAAATCCAAATTTAATGGATTTATTAAATTACGCATTTCACAAAAACA